>OX388306.1:16849764-16958564 GCA_947579605.1 Athripsodes cinereus | reverse complement strand
TTTACGAGTTTCGACGTGGTCGTACGTCGGTTTTTGACGAGCCACACCCAGGTGCCTCGAAAATGGCTACCACGGAGGATAACGTGACAAAAATCCACGATGTCGTATTGGCAGACCGCCAAAGGTGCGTGAGATAGCTAAGATAATTGACGTCTCAAAAAACCACATAGGTTACATCATTTATGAAATTTTGGGCATGAGAAAGCTTTCAGCGCAATGGGTGCCGCGTTTTCTCACTCCGGACAACAAGCGCAACCATGAGACCACTTCATAGTGTTTGATGCCGTGTAAAACCAATCCAAAAGAATTTCTGCGTCGTTTCGTGATCAGTGACAAAATACGGATCCACTGGTACCCACCAGATACCAAGGAAGAGTCGAAACAGTGGACTTTACCCGGCGAACGTACTCTGAAGATGGCGAAGACTGTCTTATCGCCCGGAGAGGTGACGGCCACTGTTTTCTGGGATTCACAAGGTGTGATCTACATCCACCACCTGGGAAATTATAAAACGATCACAGGGCTCTACTATGCCGAATAATTGGGTCGATTCGGCGCCGAATCGACGAAACATTCGACGAAATAAAAGTGCTCTTCAACCATGACAATGTACCGGCTCACACCCTCGCCATTGCCACGGCCAAATTGTTCGAATTGGGCTACGAACTGCTGGTCTATCCACCGTATTCTCGAGATTTGGTTTCGTGCGACTTCTTTTTGTTTCCAAATTTGAAAAAGTCACTCACCGGGCAGAAATTTAAGTCGAATTAGGAGGTCATCGCCGCCACGGAGGCCTATTTTGCAGACCTCGAGAAAACGTATTTTTCAGACGGTTTAAAGAAGTTGGAGCATCGCTGGTTCAAGTGTATCGAGCTAAAAGGAGACTATGTTGAAAAATAAATCGCCACTTTTCCAAAATTTTCATTTTTTCTTATCTAGGCTAAGTACTTATCGGACCGCCCTCGTGTATATATAGATACGATGTACATACGTATAAAATATATACCTAACATGTACCTACTACTACAATATCACGCATTTTCTAATATTAAAAAAAAACACGATATGGCAAAATAAATGAACTTCAATTCCGCTACAAGTTTTTCCAGGCGGATACAAGGTTTGTGGGTGAGTTAAGACCATAGACATAATTATAGTGATGGTCGAGATGTTGAGGCTCAGTGATAATGAAATAAAACACAAAGGTTTGTGGATGAGTTGATGACAATGAAATGAAAGATAAAGGTTTGGCTAGGTTGGGGAGGTCTGAAGGGCCGGCCGGCCAAAAGCGCCGTCGTCGAAATCTTGTATACTACTTCTCTCTTCAATGTCCCTTTTGGGCGGTAATAATGTTTATTGAGATTAATATACAAGTAAAAAAATAATAAGGAAAAAAATAGACAAAATGTGAAAAAAATAACATAAAAACTGAAGCAAAATAAAAAACACAATATAAAATATTTACACAAATTGGTACCTAAGTACAGAAGGCCGAGGTGAGGTGTCCACAGGCGTGCAGTTAGGCGTAAGGGCGCGAGCCCGAGAGCTGCCAGCGCCGGCATGGTGTGGAAACATTAAACCCTCCCAAAGAGACATCCCTACCAAACCTACTCTCCACCAAGAGTAAATATGTAGACATGCAATTTCAAGTGGAAAAATCTAATATTTAAAGATCTATTGCAAGGGTAGAGATTGTTGTCAATTGTCAATCAAGATTGATAATGTCCTAAAGACGTCTCTCTCGTCAAATAAACAAATAGTGGAATAAAACATTTGTTTTATTTATTTCGCTATAGAATTCTTCTACCTAAGCACCGACACAGTATATATAAAAAAAATAGGAATTTGTGAACATTGCCATGGTATAAACCGCTTAGCTAACTTAAGACAATTCGTTAATGTCAGAACACCTAGTACTCTCTTCTCAGTCTTGCAAATGACACATATTTTGCGAATTGAATCAAATACCTATGAATATTATATACCTAATAATATAAATGTTATGATAGGTAATAATATGATTGTTTACATAAAAAAGTATTTCAATACAGTACTAGATAAGTACATAAAGACATATATGTAGAGAATGTTTTGGTACATACCTCTTCAGCATGCATCACTTTTAATTTGTCAATTGCTTGCTGCATCTCCACTTCACATTTTTCCTTGAAAGCGATGAACTCTCTGGGCCATGTAGATATCTCAGATTTCGAATGCAATGTTAATGCCTATCAATCAATATAAAATAAAAACTTCAATACAAATAACATCTAGCATTTATAAAATCAATTACAACATTTGAAAATGCTATATGTGAATATAACAACTACTATAAACAACAACACAAATGGTTTGAAATAAACTGATGATGGCTAAAAAAGAAAGTATTGAAATATGAAGATAAATATTTATATATCCTGAATAACAATTATAATATACTGTGTTGGCAGAACAATTAATTTAGATAACAATGACAAACACTGAGAGAGAGTAACAATATTGCAAATTTCTTATTATATTAGATATATTTTTAAATGTTATGCATATGAGATGTGATAAGAGAGTCAACGGTTACCAAGATAAATAACATTGATGTTGTGACAGGACAGTACATAGAATAATATAATTATGATATGAGAAATGACTGGAGTAGGTACAATGAGAAAATATTGAATAACAATAAGATATAGATTTATACAATAACAAGACTGTGCACCCTCTGACCAATTAAAATAAAAACTATGTTCTCTGCCTTGCAATAAGGTTGATTTTCCTGTAATTGTTTTACTTAAAATGATTGACAAGTTAATTTAATAAATAAATAAATGATTATATACTTTGACATATGTAGGTAGTTTGTTCACGAGAGATGGGAAGTGTGAAAGCGATATTGAAAGGAGAAAAGTTGCTGGCAATAAGGTAAATGGTGCAATCCGACCAATAATTGCAAATAGAAACATATCCACCACAGCTAAAAGGTTGGTGCACTCTGCTATCTTAGTGCCAACACTTATGTATGCAAGTGAGACGTGGACATGGTTAAAGAAGGATGAAAGTGGCATAAATGCAGTGGAAATGAGATCGTTGAGAAGGATGTGTGGTAAAAGTCTGAGAGATCGTGTGCGTAACATTGATATACGAAAGGAATGTGGAATGAAAGTTGGTGTAATAACAAGGATGAATGTAAATAAGTTAAGATGGTTTGGGCACGTGGAAAGAATGAATGAGGACAGAATGACTAAGAAGATATATTTGTCTGAGAGGAATGGTGCTCGGAGACGTGGACGTCCGAGGATTAAATGGCAAGATCATTTAAATCAAATCCTACAGGACGGTCACGTGTTGAGCACATTGAACAGGAGAGCATGCATGAGGAATTGTATGACAGTGACGGAAGCGAAAGATGTATGCAAAGATAGAAGGAAGTGGCGCTCGATCCTTTCTGCCTACCCCGCGAGGGAAGCGGCGTGATGGTATGTATGTACATATGTAGGTACTATACTCCTGCCTCATAATATGTGCATTTAAGTTAGTATTTATATGAATATTTTGAATCAGTCATTTGAGAAACAAAATAAGTCAGGTTTTTGGTGAAAATGATTTTTTTTTTATTGGGTCCTTTTTCTTGACACACACGTTATTTCATTTAAAAACCATGTAATTTTTACCTAGTTGATACAAATGGAGCTGATTAACTTGGCCAGTCAATAGAAAAACAACACAAGTCAGTAACTTATGTTGTAACTACACTAAATTTTTTCGTGTCGATTCACAGCTGACACTTAACGCCAACCACTAACGTGGGTGAAAATGATGAAAAATAGTGATTTTTGGTTGTTTAATAAATAATTTGGGGTGAAAATGTTGATTTTTATTCCCTGAAATGGTGTTCATTTGAGAAACAACATAAGTCAAAGGTTTTAAATTGACAAATTAATATACAAATAAAATATTCTGACATAAAATTAAGGTTTATAATAAAAGAATACACTGTAAGTAACACGATGGTCGGACGACATAAGACGGGTTGCAGGGGTCGGCTGGATGCGGTCTGCCCAGGATAGAGAGCTGTGGAGATCAATGGGGGAGGCCTATGTTCAACAATGGACGCAGGGAGGCTGAAATGATGATGATGATGAACATTTTGATTTGAGTAAGATATCAACATTTCATTCAAAATTTTATAACAAACAGTTTTTTGTGATTTCTGAAAAGTTTGTATTGACTGACTTATGTTGTTTCTCAAATGACCGATTCATTTATAGGAATCATGATGATTTTTTATTAATTAGTATGCCAATACTGGAGTAACTGTCAATTTTGACAAGCATTTTATGAAATCGGTAGGGTGACAATTATTTATATTGTGTATGAATTTGTATACCTGGGTTCTCTAATAAACGATAGAGGCACAAGCGACCAAGAAGTGAACCGCCGCGAGTAGATGGCAAAGAGCACAATGGGTTGTCCTGATAAAATTTGGAAAAGCCATGAAATCATAAGAAATACAAAGATAAAACTGGTTAAGACCTTGGTATTCAGCATATTTTTGTACGAGGCTGAAATGTGGACGCTGCGAGCTAGCGATGTGGTGCTGAAGGAAATTGCTCCAAGTGTATTGGACTGAACACAGGACCAATGATTCCATCCTCAGGCAGCTAAATATTTCTACACTTCAGGATTGAGTGACTGACGGAGATGATGATGATGTTTTAATAATAATATATTGAATAATGGTGAATATTTTATAGACTTGAGTATCTGGCTAAGAATAGGTCTCCCACTTTTTTCATAAGTTTTAATAATAATATATTGAATAATGGTGAATATTTTATAGACTTGAGTATCTGGCTAAGAATAGGTCTCCCACTTTTTTCATAAGTTTTAATAATAATACATTGAATAATGGTGAATATTTTATAGACTTGAGTATCTGGCTAAGAATAGGTCTCCCACTTTTTTCATAAGTTTTAATAATAATATATTGAATAATGGTGAATATTTTATAGACTTGAGTATCTGGCTAAGAATAGGTCTCCCACTTTTTTCATAAGTTTTAATAATAATACATTGAATAATGGTGAATATTTTATAGACTTGAGTATCTGGCTAAGAATAGGTCTCCCACTTTTTTCATAAGTTTTAATAATAATACATTGAATAATGGTGAATATTTTATAGACTTGAGTATCTGGCTAAGAATAGGTCTCCCACTTTTTTCATAAGTTTTAATAATAATATATTGAATAATGGTGAATATTTTATAGACTTGAGTATCTGGCTAAGAATAGGTCTCCCACTTTTTTCATAACTTTTTGAGAGTCCTTTAAAAGGCAGGTGTTCAAAATGATAGAGACATTTTACATCTTAAATTCAGCGACGATATTTGCCACCCATTCTGAATGTCTTAATTTTTTTTTTGTAGGCACGGGGAGGGCAGCTTGTGTTGAGTGGTATAAGCATAAATCTTATCCCTGTAGTTAGTATTTTTTTTATAAAATAAGTATGACGTTACAGCAAGCATATTTTACATAATAACTTTAACTGTTTGTTTTAAACAATCGCAATTTTAAGAATCACTACATCTGCAATTTTAAGAAACACTACATCTCGTGAAAAATAGGGTATTTCCCATTGACATATTAGCATGGACCAGAAACTTCCAATCGAATCTTGGGTTAATATTTTCATATCAATTAGTCTTAAAACAAGCATTATTTTAAGATTGTGAAACATGTGTGCTCAACTGGCCAATCAGATATCTTTTATTAGTCAAAATGACCGCCATCATTTTATGAAATGGTGTGATGCTACATGCTACACTGTATTGACCATCAGTATATTCCACATTAAATGTCCAAAAAGAGCACTGTTCTTACGTCTACAAGTGTTCTGACGGCGCAGGCGTTCCTCTTTCTCAATACACTTTTCCTATGACAATGACATCAGAGCACTGATTGATGAAAGGTAGCTCAAATAGCAGAGGAGCTCTGAATGGAGGAGGCTAGTTTCCATAATAAGTCCGCTGGCTACCCCATTTATGGGCTACACAGTGATGGTATAGTAGTAGTATTAAAAAAACATTCACAATTTATTTTACTTCCAAACTTATGGACACCCTGCTATAAAGAGAGACCTATCCCCCTTAGCTCTAGTGCACAGTCTTGCTATATAAATATAATGTCTTTGCAATTAAATAATTCAAATAAATATTACATAATTGTTACATACTCCTGTATTCAATATATTGTGTTTAAAGCAAGTGTTAGTAAATCTAACATCAAGGATATTCAATAATCGACATCCAAGTGGTTTACTCTGATTTCATGAAATGCAATAATATAGGAGAACTTTTTTGGTCCATAATCTGTGTTGCATTATTATTATTTTAGTTTAAATGAATTAAAAAACTAAAACTTTTTTATACACACTATTTATTTTTATTTGATATAATAAAAATAAATAGTGTGTATGAAAAGTTATAGTTTTTTAATTCGTTTAATATGGATTCACAAAAAGTAACAGATTACATAGAAAATATTATTTTAGTTTGTTCCATGACAAGTAAACAAATAAACATAAATTCTGTTGCAAAAAGAATAAATAAATTAACTAACCGTATCCTGCTCAGATCAAATTTAGATAACTTAGTATTAAAAAAAATTGCAGGCTACAATATTTAATGATGAATTATTCAGATTCATCCCCCATACAAATTGTTTGGCACTTAAAACCTTCTCTTGGCATTGTGAAATACCTGCTACCTGAAGACGATGAATGTTATTTAATGGAAACCTCATAAACATGTCAATGACACACAACTGGAGGTTATCCATATAATATCACTCGTGGGCGGACGTAAGAGATAATTGCATTTTTAGCCATTTAGACATTTATTTGAGAAAATGTCCCTTGCGTATTTCCGCATCACTAGTCTTAATGGTCCCAAACACACAAAAACGAAGTGACGTCATTTGTACTCAGAATCACTATTACAATTTCACATTAAAATTTAGTCAAAACAAAATAACACATACCTATTTATACTATTTGGTATGTATTGCAAAAATAATATGAGGAATATTTTTGTTATTTTTAGTACAAGTATAACTTATATTTTGTCCAATATGTATCTTATTTTATTTTTTTTAATATTACACACATTATACAAAACATAAGCTATATAGGTAAATAATTGATTTCAAAGTAATGTTCTTTGCCTCTGCCAAAAAGTTTCATATTTGCAGCAATATTGTTATTTTCACCCACAAAAGATATAGTTAAAGGAATAGAATAGGATTACATTATGTTGTGTTGCAAAGAGAAGACATACAGTAGTGTGCGAATTAATGTGAACATGACTTAATTAAAACATTTTCCGTATTTGCAACACTACACAATCACAATATGTCGGCCATTTTGAATTTTGTGTATCTACTTCAGTCGTGTAGAGTATTAGCTGTCGTTTGGTTGTGAGTTTGGTGCAGTTAAAGCGATTTTGAAGGTTTTTTAAAGCAATTTCTACCTACGGTCTGTTTTGTCAAGATTTTATTAGTGATTTTTTGAAGTTTGTGCAATGGATATCACTCCACGAAAACGGGAAAAGATTATCACTTTATGTGAGCATACTTCAATGAGTCAAAGGAAGATTGCCGAACAGTGTGGGGTTAGTCTGGGTGCTTTCAATAAAATTATTAAGCAGAAAAGGGAAACTGGGTCTGTTAATGTGAAAAGAGTTGGAAAATGTGGGAGAAAAAGAAAAATTCAGCAAGGGATGAAGCATATTTAATCAGAAAAAGTAAACTGAACCCTAGGATGACGAGTTTTGATCTGCAGCAAGATTTGGAGGCCAACGGAGTGAAAATTCATGACTCCACAGTAAGGAAACGACTCATTGAATCTGGAAGAAAGGCTATAAGACCACAAAAGAAACAGTTGTTGACAGCAGATATGATGAAAAAAAGATATATTTGGGCTAAAAAGTATGCTGATTGGACGGAAGACCAATGGAAAAATGTTTTTTTTTCTGATGAAACTCACTTTTTGGTCCAAGGAGAGCGCTCACGTTATGTAAGAAAGAGTTCAAATGAAAAAATCACTTCTGCTCACATAGAACAAACGGTAAAACATCCACAAAAAGTTATGTTTTGGGGCTGCTTTTCTTTTTATGGTCCAGGATCGTTAGTGCCTGTTGTTGGGATGATGAACTCTGACAAATATAAAGAGTTATTGGAACAAAAATTAAATGGGGAATTGGGAAAAATTAATTCTAATGATAAATTATGGTTTCAACAAGATTCAGCACCTTGCCACAAATCCAAAAAGATGATTAAATATTTTGAAGAAAATAAAATAAATGTGTTGGATTGGCCAGGAAATTCACCTGACTTAAATCCAATCGAAAATTTATGGGCGATTTGCAAACAACGGGTTCGAAAAATGGACTGTACAACTAAAAGGAAGATGATAGAAGCGGTAATTCAAGTGTGGTTTCGTGACGAGAAAATTAAAGAAAATTGTAAAAAATTAGTTGAATAGATGCCAAAAAGACTTCAGGACGTAATAAAAGCTAAAGGAGGACATACATCCTATTAAAATAAAAAAATAGTAATAAGAAAAAACTGTTCTTTAAATTAAAATCTCATCTTATATAAAAAATGATTATTTTTGTGTTTTGTATACCCATGTTCACATTAATTCGCACACTACTGTATATTATCATATTATATTATATTATGATGTACCTCTTCTAAGTCATTATCTGCAATCCTCTGTTCCAGCAAAATACCATTGTCATTTTCAGTATTCTCCAATGTTTGTATGTGAGCTTTCAGATCTTCCATTTGATTTTTATACTTCTCCTCCATTTCAGCAACATTCATATTATATGTAGACTTTAATTCATTCAGCTCTTTATCTTTCTTTAATGAAATATTTTTTACTTGCAATTTATGTTCTTCTTCCATATTATGAATTTTCTGTTGTAACACTGAGACCTAAAAATATTCAATCATAGTAATATTGAGACTTAAAACTCTCATACAAGATGCTGTAATAATTAAAGATAGAATAGATAAACAAAAACAGGATTTGAAAAATCCAACACTCTCTCCAAAATATAAGGAAGAAACAATTTTTATTCCATTCAAAGCAGTTTAGTGACAATTT
Source organism: Athripsodes cinereus (assembly GCA_947579605.1). Lineage (NCBI taxonomy): Eukaryota > Metazoa > Arthropoda > Insecta > Trichoptera > Leptoceridae > Athripsodes > Athripsodes cinereus. The sequence continues at coordinate 16,949,396 of OX388306.1, read as the reverse complement.
AGTGAATCTTAGAAATTCCCAAAGACTTAACATTGTAGAAATAATATAATGTAACAGAGAATTTTCAAAACTAATAAATTATTTGGTTGATCTAGACAATTTTTAAAGAACTTTTAGAAAAAGAACATAAAGGACAATACAATTTCTAGTGATTCCAAATCTGTGACAAGATTTTTTTCAGTAAATATAGGATGACTGACAATAATATTACAGACCTTATCATTTTCCATGTGAAATTCTGCACTGTGACTTCGCGTGATTGTATTAGGAACCAAATAAGTTGTTTTATCACCAGCTCCGTGTAGTGGACTTCCAAACGGTAAAGCTTCAGGGCAATTATCTAATGAATCTAAAGATGAATTAGGTGATTCTTTTTTACTGTGTTGACTGACTACTTCTTCGGAGAATCTACAAATAAAAGAATATTGTTTAAGACATAGCTTAATGAGATAGAGTAATGATATACAACATTAATATTATTGCTTACTGTTTCTTTATCTTCATGCATCTCTCCTCAAAGTAGGTCCTGAGATCTTCCAATTCACTTTTATGTTTGTTCTCTATATTGGTCAATATGCTCAACAGATCAGGGTTATTAGGTTTGATTGACGCTAGCACTTCATTGAGGGTGATGCATTTTACTTCCTTTTTGTTCTCTGCAACATTGGATTCAAAAATATTTTTATTGATATTTTCTATGTAATCATGCAGTTTTCCCATTATTTCTTTAGAGACAGATGACAACCATGCATCACGATTTTGACGCACATCTTCCTTTATTAGAGACTCATTAGTGTTTTCTACATCCTTTTTTTGATTCACATCTTGCTCTTTGGCACATTCATTAATATTGTGCATTTTACCGACTAAATTCTCATCTTCATTGACAAACTGTTCATTTTTTACAAAGTCAGAAAGTTGTTGGTCTTTACATGTGTCAGCTTGTCCAGATGTTTCAGACATCATCTTTTGATAATTTGATATTTGAGAAATTAATTCCTCATACTTCATCTCTAAGTCTTCCTTACTTTTTAAAGCTTCTTGTAAAGATATTTTTAGTTCATCAATTGCACAATCTTTCTGGGAAATAATACCTTGCAAATCAGGAAGCTGAAATTTCAGAAAGTGAAGATAAAAATATTCCTATGATTAAATTCAAAGTTGAGTTACTTGTTGGCACTGAGAGGACAGCTTTATTGGATGCGGCTGGTCTGCTGGCTACCCCACTTGTAAGGTATGCCCTGGTGTATAGTAAGCAAGTTGAATTACAAATTGTAATTCTGAGAAAAGTAGCAATTTACAAATAAATTGAATTGAATTTTGCACATACCTTGGTGTGAAAGTCTTCACAAAGAGTTTTATAATCTGTAGTGGCAGTACTCATGGAGCACTCTGGCTCATTTTTCTCTGGAGATTCACCTTTTGGAGGGAGCACCTCTCTTGACTGATTCATTATGATTTCCTCAATGGCAAAGTCCTGCTCATAATCATCATGTTTATCATCACTTACCGCTTCATCAGGCAATAATGTGCTCTTGACAACGTTTGGCATATTCTCCATAAAATAGATATTCTTGGATGGCGAGAGGTTGATTTCACTACTCTTTGGCTCCAGAGAAGTAGTATGTTTAGTTTCAACAAGAGAAGGAATAACATTATCACAACTGAAAAACATGTTACTGTAAAGTTTGTACTGAAAAGTTTTGGGAGCTGAAGCCTGCCCTCTAATATCAAGTCTAATGACATCGTCTGACAATGAAGAGTCCCCATTCCCTTCGCCTTCCACTTCTTCATTGGGATCTACATTCAACTCAAGTGGGGGATCACCTACTGACTCATTCATATTTGTTTCATTAATACTCCCTTTCTCCGAAACATCCATGCTTTCACTCGGTAAGATATTGCTTTCTTGTGAAATATAAGAATTTTGATGAGCTTTGGACTTCAGCAATGAGCTTTCTAAAGAATCCTCTAAATTGGAAGTGAGTGATCTTCCGGAACTAAAATTAAGTGAATCTTTGAAGGAGCCTTCAGTGTTTTCATTTAATGAATCTTTTTCTTCCACGTAAACTATATCCAACTTTGATGACTCTTCTTTCTCCACGTCTGTTTCTGCTTTAGAAAGAAGTAAATGATTGGATGGGGTCTTACTTGAAGAAGTATGACGTGATAGAGAATGTGAAGTACTTGGTAAATTTAAACTAGGTATTGATATATGATTTGATGATATATTTATATCTTCTGCAAGAGTAGGATTATTACTTTCATGTATTATTATTTCCTCACTAATACTCTCCGATTCCTTAGAACTATGTTCTGTAATGGATTTTGGTTGCCTTGTTGACTCTTGTGCGGAAACATTTTCTGTCTGTTTGTGCTCACTTTTCGGTATCTTTGCCTCTTCACTAACTTTCTGGATATCCTTTTCACTGATGCATTCATCATTTGAAGAAACAGAATGAGAAGATTCCGTTTTAGTTTCTTCCGTTTTTTTGTTAATTAAACGCAAAATCTGAAACATAAACAAAATATGGAATATCAGTGGATTCCCTATTTTTATAAGAACTAATCAGCCATCAAGTTTAAAAAAAACTAATAATCTATAGAATTTGACATCAACTTAAACCATTAAAATTACTCACATTGTACATAATTTAATCAAACATAATTATCAGCAAATAACCTTTACGTGAACAGCAACATGAACTTTCGCGAAACTAAAAATAACCGAGTAACTACTTGGAGAGCATTATGTATTGAATAACACAACAAAAGGTCACAGTTATGACGATTATGTTGAATAAGATTTCCTCACCTTATTGCGTTCATTATTATCTTGGTAGTGTCCATCCATTTTTCATCGATAATATTTTTTATAATGACAAATACTCATCGCTACAAACTAATAATTTCAACTTCAGGTATAAATATATCACGTCTGTATGTGAACTGTCAAACAGTTCAAAACAAGACGCCATTTTCAAACAAGAAATGCGCAATCCGCGCCAGCCTCTATGTAGGTCATATGAAAGAGATAAAAGATATTATTGTACGAAATAAAAACATTGATCCATAATCAAAGTAGCCGTGAGTAGAAAGAAAAAAAATTAAGATTCTAAAGAGGCATTCACATCGTTTCACTCTGGTTTCCGGATAATCATCCAAACTCCAAAGTGAAAGTTCCGCGTCCGACACCGCTCATCGAAAGTGAACACGTCTGTTTAGTGTTTACCAAAGCTGTTTACACTTTTCATCCTGTGCTCTCACTATCATGTCTGTGGTTTGACGAATTTCCTTGATATAATAAATAATTTAATAGTCTAATTTAATATAATAATCATTAAAAATAGAAATAAATTAATAACAATATTATCGTAAGCACATAACAACGCATCCGTTTTGTTTACGATTTTGACATTCGATACTAATTCATTGGGAGTAGGGACAAATAATAAATTATGAAACTACTAAAAAAAATTCAATTATCAAAAATATCTATCTATACCCAAGCATAGTAAGCACTAAGCAGAGGGAATGGAACTCCAGCTTTACATGCTTTTTTCGTTTCTTCTATATTCATACAATTTCTCAAACACGCATGCCGATTTCTCCTATCAACGGCCGTTCTTAAGAATCAAAAATATATTGGGCGGTAATCGTTTCATCCGTCATTCTGACTGATAGACCGGGCTCTAGAGGGAGTTGAGTGTGCAAAATATGAGGACCGAGTTCCATGAATGCAGTTTAGTGGAGAATAGCTCAGAGAATAATAATATGGATCTTGCCGGATCATTTTATGGTCCAATTTTTTTTTAGCCCCCCCCTTCAAATTTGAATGAAAATCGATGGAGTACATCATCATCATCGCCCTCAACGCTCCTCTCGGGAGCACAGGGCAGAAACCAGCCTCCTCCATTCAGAGCGTCTCTGTGCCAATTGCGTCACCTCTTCCCACGACATTCCTTGCGCTCTGATATCGTTGTCATAGGAACGGTGTATTGTGAAAGAGGGACGCCCGGGCCTACGGAACCCCTGCGGAAGGAAGAACAGTGCTCTTTTTGGCCAACTATCATTGAACATTCTCAAAACATGTCCCAGCCAGGACCATCGTCTCTCTTGTATTACGGAGATTACAGGTCTCTGTGGGTGCGCCGGCGCACAGCATCATTTGTAACATGTTCATACCAACTGACATCCAAAATCCTTCTAAGACACTTGTTTTCAAAGCTTAGTATCTTCCGCTCTTGAGCCTTGGTTAAGTGCCAAGACTCGCAGCCATATAGAAGGATTGGGATGATGCATGCATTGAACAAGCGACATTTTGTCCTGATGCTGAGACCAGACGCCTTCCAAACTTTGTTCATGTTGTTGAAGCCCCGCTAGCTGCTCCTATGCGGATTGGTAATTCCGACCGGAGATCACCCTCTGGCGTTATGGTTGCTCCCAGGTACCTGAATTTACTAACCTGAGATATTTGGGAATTGCCAACCATTAGTGGGGTGTGAGTACTCGTGCATGTACTATTACATTTATGTACTCCGTTTTACCAGCGTTGATACGAAGGCCAAGGCGCAAAGAATTTTCATAACGAGCATTAGCGTTGCACTGTAATCCGTCCACAGATGTATCAAAAAGGGCTAGATCATCCGCATATTCAAGATCGTGCAGCACTCCTACAGACGTCTCACTGTTTTCACGCTGTGATAAAGGCACACCGCCAGGGCCCAGAATAGATTTTCTGAGCAGGTAGTCCATAATTATGGCAAAGATAAAAGGTGCCAATACACAGCCCTTCCGGACTCCAGTGGTGATCCTGAAGGTGTCAGTTGGACCACTTGATCTTCTGACAGAACATTCAGAGTCCATATGCAGGGCTTCGATCATGGTTACCACCTTGGGCGGGATGCCATACGCGGCTAGTATTTTCCATATGGTTGGTCTGTGGGGGCTGTCAAAAGCTTTTTCGTAGTCAATGAAGCAACATGCAAGCGGTGAGTTGAACTCTTGCGACTGTTGGAGTACACATCTGGCACAGAAAATTACTTTATAGTATGGAGTACATACTATAAAGTAATTTTATTGACAATACTGCTATCCCATCACGGCATATTCCACAAGTGGGGTAGCCAGCTGACTGCAACCAAATGCAAGAAACATGCAAGCTGCCCTCTCCGTGCCAAAAAAATGAAAAACATTGATCCATATAAGTGTTTGTACTAAGTGCTCTTAACAAAATATGTAAGGTATCTGATGTGCAGATCATTTCTTCAGGATTTAAGGGTCAAGATCAACTCTTCAGGTTCTAAGTTTTTAACATTTGTTGTCAACACGTACTTTAGTGCTCTATTGAGTTTAAAATCTTCTTTACAGTTAATCGTAAAACAATTCCAAGTTTTAATATATCATTCGGTGGAGAATTTTGCGCTCTTTCCAATGGACATAGTTATTTTTCTTTACCTAACATACAGTGAAAGTTATTGTGATTTTCTTGTGAAAAGTGGGAAAAGTGAGTGAAAAGTGAAAACGCTGCCTCTGCTAAGGGTCTGAGAGACAAAATTCAAACGCATATCCGTAGAGGACCTTGGCCCAGTTAAGAAAGCTCGCGGTGACACCCTCACAGCTGCAATAGTTTTCGTGGAAAACCAGATTTTCTCTTGTGAAAATTTCCAAAAATTTTCCAATTTTTTTAATTTTTATTTTTTTTCAATAAGCATAAAAATTGACAAAAGACTGTGTTTCTAGTTCTTTAATGGGACTTATATTAAGAAAGTTATACCAAGTTAAAGATAAAATAAGACATTTTTACAAAGTGCCACCAAATCTTAAAGAGGTATTGTTTTTTGCTCTACACCATTAAAAAGACAATAAAATTTGCCACATAAAACCTCGTGGTGGTGATACTCTATCTCTCAGGGTGTGGAAGCTGTAAGCCGAAATAATATTTTTATCATACAATTCGGACTGCATAAGGTATTACTACCCGCCCTCCTAGTGAGAGTTTTATTTATTTATTTATTTATTTCACAATCCACGGCGTGAGCCTTTTACATGTTCAAGAATAAATAATACACAAATCAAATATCTCATTCACAACACAGTTGGAAAACAAGAATTAACAAAACACAAAAGAGAATTATTTCATAACAATAATAATTTAAGTCAAATCATAAAATATTGGAGTGTCAGTACCCACAGAATGTCAATGAAATGTTTAGTATTTAATATGTCAAGATTCAAAATTGCAATAATGTGGGAGATGTCATGTAGATAGAAGAAAAAAAAAATCTAATCTAATGGAAATAATACAAATAATTTAAATGTCATAAGAATTAATGTCATAAATAGTTAAAATGTCAAATTGTCTGTTATGATTTAAAATGTCAATAAATTAAACAGAAAATTTTTACTTATAATTTAAATTATCAATGATGTGACGTTACCAGATGAAGAAATAATCAAAAAATAGTACTCAGATATAATATAGATAAAAAAAAGTAAAACAAAACACAAACACTCGTCGAAATGCCCATTGTTAGTTATACATTGAAATAATTTATAACGTCATGTTTATATTTAGGTAAACTGTCGGCAAAAATGTCTGTATCATTACCCACCAGATTACCCAGTCTGTGGATTCGAACCATAGGAGAGTAAAATGTGTAATTGTTCCTAGTGATGGGTTCTCGAAACAATACAGTCTGTCTGGTACTTCTGGTAGGTATGTTAAATTGAATAAGTTCAATCAATTCGGGAGAGTCTATTTCTCCTCTGAGAAGTTTATGAAGGAAGCAAAGATCAAAGACTTTTCTACGATTTTCTAAGCTGAGGAGTCCAAGCTCGTCCATCAAAGCCGGATAATCAATGCTCTCCACCGGTATTCCTAATTTATAATTAATCAGTCTCAAGAATTTTCTCTGTACTCTCTCTACACTATTGATGTGGATGTTATAATTTGGAGACCATATTACAGTATTATACTCCAATAATGGTCTCACGAGAGAAACAAAAAGTAGTCTATAAGACCGAATCAATCGGAGATCAGTCACCAGTCTGAAAACGAAACCTAAAGTCCTCATGGCCTTACCGACGAGAGTTGATTGCTTTGCCGTGATATACCTATTAATATTCATAATTCGCCTCCTACTTTGTGCATAATAATATTAAGATTACTGAATTACCTGTTCTGAGTTCATCATTGTGACTGTTTTGAGTTTATCAGACTGATTTAAATTTACTGATTTCGCCACGTCGAAAGTGGACATAATATAGAATATTTTTAAAACAAAAAATTGTCATATTCAAACCTCATGATGGCGTGTAATGCGTGTGGTGAGGCAGTTATGGCAGAGGATTTGTTGCAGTGTGTGCAGTGTGGGGGTGCTTTCCATTTTACCTGCCATGGAATTGCTGAAGCTACGTTTAGAAAGATGGGTACTAGAAGGTCAAGCTGGAAATGTCACAGTTGCAGATCCACGTCCAAGTCAACCAGGGACGCTTGTGATGCTCAACAGAATGCACTTGCTCTCTCTGCTCCTTCAAGAAATGTTGATGTTTCGTTGATTCCAACAGCTACGGAACCGACTAATACAGAAATAATGGCGCAGATTGTGGCCTTAAGAGAGGATTTCATTTCTATTCTTAAGGAGTTCCAAGAGTTTAAGACAACGTTTGATTTGCATGGATCCATGTTGAATACTCTCAATGATAAGTATAATGTTATTGAGAGTAAGGTTCAGAGCTTAGCCAGTATTGACAAAATGGTAAAAGATAATACATGCAAACTGAATGCAACGATTGAGACAATGAACGGTCTGCAGTCTGGGCCACCCATTTCGGAAGGGACCAATGAGGAGATCAAAGAGTTAAAATCTGCCGTTGTTCGTCTCACACAGGAAAATAATGACAGAGAACAATATTTGAGGGTGAATAATCTTGAGATTATTGGTATTCCAGAGAACAGAGAGGAGTCTTTAAGTGATATTCTGTCTAAAATTGCAAGTAAACTGGAGGTAACCTTGGATCTCAATGATGTTAATTTCACTCGTCGAGTTGCGGCATGGAGTACTGATAAAAAACCATCAAAGATAATCGTACAATTCAAAAAGAGGAACCTTGTTGAAGCTTTCATTGCGGCCGTGCGTAGAAAGAGAGGACTTAATGCCAAGGAATTGGGTTTCCAGGGACAGGATTTCCAGGTTTATTTGAACTATCATCTAACTCCAACTAACAAAAGACTCTACAGACAAGTCAGAGAATTGGCTAAGACAAAGGAATATCAATTCACATGGATCAAACAATGTAGAATATACACTAGGAAAGATAGCAAGTCGAGAGCCATCCTCATTGGAAGAGTCTGATCTTCAGAAAATATTTTGACTATTTGAAATGGATGTTCATCAAAATGTAATGATTGATTACTCCTTTTTGTTCCCGTTTTCTATTTCTGAAACATGTTATATTTTTTTCGTATTTGTAATTTTTATAAAGTTTATGCCTACGTGTACATCATCACAATCTTCCTCTCTTACCTCTACACCCCTTACCTCTTTAGCATCATCTAAGATTTCCCCATTGAAGACCGCCGAATTCAATCCTCTATTTAAACTTATACCACCGGCAGTTTAACGACATATTACCAAAACGTCAGGGGTCTTAGAACTAAAACACATACTTTTTATAATAACATTTTGTGTAATGATTATGACATTGTCTGTCTTACAGAATCTTGGCTGAATGACACTTTTTATGACCACGAGCTTTTTGATGACCGATATTGCGTTTACAGACTTGATAGAGATTACGATACTACTAACCAAAAATTGGGAGGCGGAGTCCTTATCGCAGTAAAGTCCAATTTAACAGCAACTGTTAACAAGGGTTGGGTTTCAGACTCAGGTGCAGAGGAATTATGGATTACCATTACCTTGTCGACCTCAAAAAGAGTGAATCTGTGTTGTGTATACCTGCCCCAAGGCCGGAGTCATTCGCAGAAGCTGGCTAAGTTTTTTGAAAATGCATCGCAACTTGTGTTGAATAATGTGGATGATGAATTTATATTGTTGGGCGATTTTAATGTGCCTGGAATCTGCTGGGTTTCGGCTGATGAACCCAATGCTTTCAAAGTTGACAACCATAGTTTTCATAACTCACCTTTGACAGATTTCATGTCGTTCACAGACTTTAGGCAGCATAATGGCGTTACTAACATGAATGGTCGAATACTCGACCTTATACTTAGTAATATTGACAGTTGTAGAGTATCTCATTGTGCAGACTCCCTGGTTAGTGAAGATTCACACCACAAATCTTTATTGATACAATTTGACAACGATAGTTCATCATATATAAAATCGAAAAAGAGGCGGGTGAATCAGTTTCATAAAGCTAATTATGAGCAAATAAAATTGTATTTGGCGAATGTTGATTGGGCCGGTAATTTCTCGGGAATGACTGTTGGAGATGCACTGAATCGATTTTATGAAATTCTAGATAATTGTGTACAATTATATGTTCCGTCAAAAATACGTACGAGTTCTCAGAGATTCCCTGTTTGGTATTCATATCCATTGATCAAAGTGATTAAGAAAAAGCTCAAAATTCATAAGAGATGGAAAAAGTCTGGCTTGCTTGAGGATTACGATGAGTATTCTTTGCTTAGAGCACGTCAAAAAACACTACAAGCTGAATGTCATAGAACGTATATTACCCGAATCGAGTCAAACATTAAAAAGGACCCAAAGAATCTCCATGGTTATATAAGATCTATGAAGCCACACTCAGGTTTCCCACAAAATATGTATTATAAAAACACGGTAACAAGTGACATAAGTGAGATGTGTGAGATGTTCAGTGATTTTTTTCATTCCTCCTTTGCATCAGGTTCCTGTCCAGTGCCTAACGTAGAGAGCTCCGGTGAGATTGACGTTTCACACATTTGTTTTGAACCATCTGACATTTTGAAAAAGCTCAAACAAATGGATCTGGGTAAGGGTCCGGGTCCCGATGGTATTCCTCCGCTATTTATCGTTAACTGTGCGGAAGAACTGGTCACTCCATTTTCCATTTTATTTAATTTATCATTCTCGACAGGAATGTTTCCGGATGTTTGGAAAAGATCTTTTGTAACCCCTATTTATAAATCTGGAAATAAGAATGACGTGCAGAACTATAGGCCTATTTCTAAGCTCTCTTTGTTCAGCAAGTTGATGGAGAGAATTGTGGTGGAACAGTTGACCTCAGCATTGAAAGGTTTTATTCTCCCAAATCAGCACGGATTTTTTAAGGGTAGATCGGCTGACTCAAACTTGGTTGAATTCACAGAATACGTATACGGTTCGATGAGTGGTGGGGGACAGGTTGACGCCGTGTACACGGATTTCTCGAAAGCGTTTGACAAAATCAACCATGAAATTTTAATTCATAAGCTCGGGAGGTACGGAGTGCACGGCAACTTATTGCGATGGTTGTCATCTTACATCAGAGATAGACTTCAAGCGGTGTCAGTCGATGGTAATACTTCGTCATTTCGAAGATGCCCATCTGGAGTTCCACAGGGTTCACATTTGGGACCAGTATTGTTTATTTTATACATAAATGATATTCAACAGTGTTTCAGATCATCTTATTTCTTAATATATGCTGACGATATCAAAATATATAAAAAAATCAAATGTAACAGGGATTCCGAGCAGCTTCAGTCCGATTTACAGAGTTTATCTCAATATTGCTCAATGAATAGTCTATTTTTGAACGTTAACAAGTGCTGTACTATATCTTTCACTCGTCGCAATACTCCTCAAATTTTTACTTATACTATAAATGGCATATCGTTGAAGAAGTGTAATGAAGTTAGGGACCTAGGTGTAATTCTGGACAGCAAAATGACGTATATGGCCCATATTGAAGGGATTGTTGGTAGAGCATTCAGGCAATTGGGATTTATTTTGAGAGTCTCCAAGCCATTTACGTCAGTGAGTACGCTAAAATTACTTTTTTATACATATGTTAGAAGCTGTTTAGAGTATGCCACGGTTGTTTGGAACCCTCAATACAAAACATACACTGATAGAATTGAGAGGGTCCAGAACAAATTTCTTAGGACTCTAAATTACAGATGTCGTGTTGCATTTGACAATTACCGACTTTCAGCCCAATATCACAAAATAATGACTTTAGAAAATAGACGTACTGTGGCTGACATGATTTTTTTATATAAAATTATGAACAACATTGTTGATTCTGCTGACTTATTAAACAGACTTTACTTTAACTGCCCTACACGACGGACTAGAACCACATTAACATTTAAACAACCTTCTTGCACGACTAACTATCTGCAGAGCTCATTCATATACCGAGCATGTAACAATTTCAACTCATTTTTTAACAATATAGATATATTCGATACATCCTTGGAACGTTTCAATGACACTATAAAAAGATCCCTGGTGACTTCGGGGTCTCTTGGGGTTTAATCATTTGATGCTTTCCTTTTTGCTCCAATTTCCTGTCCCATTCCTTTATTCCCTTCTAGATTGGAGATGATTTATTGCACGTGCTTGAAGCTTTCTTTTTTTTTTTCTTGAAATATCTGTTTTTTTTTCTCGTGTTTACTACAAAATGTTAATGTTGCATTATACTATACCAAATAATTTTACAAACTTTGCTGGTTTATTAATTGTAATTGATTTGTCTGTGTATTGTCATTTGTGTTATACTGTTTGTTTGTGAAATAAAATAAAATAAAAATAAAAATAAAATACTTCATCGTTCATCCATGTATGCACAACTGTTAGAGGGGACATGGAGAATACAAATAATGCCCACAGAGTGAAATGAAGGAAATATATGCCCCCTCCATAAGAAAGGGGATCAACTACTCGGTGGTAATTATAGAACATAACTCTCTTAAAGACATCATATAAGGTGCTGGAGAACACAGATTAAACCTATTATTATTATACCCAAAAAATAAAAAATCGTGTCTTGCTGTCAGCAGCAGTAATCATTTCAAGCCCCTTTTTCTAGTCTATACTCATCTTACGTGAAATATAGCGCACTATGCTGCTCAGTATTCACAAAACGCTCTCCATTTTATTAACGTTGGAAGCCACCCTCATAGTTCAAAAACTTTTTCCTCCAGTGGTTCAATAATAGGTTTAATCTGTGTTCTCCATAAATGGAAGTCCTCAGACTTCTGAGCTATCCGGGTGGGCGGTGGGTCTCCTTCAAACTCTTCTAATAGTTGTATAAATTGATGAAATATTACCTGAAGAAGTGATCTGTACGTCAGATACCTTGCTTTAGCTGTTTTCTGCAGGATCTAACGCAGTGTGATTATCTGATAAATACATGATCTTCAACGTTGGAAGCCTCCATGATGTAGTTCAAGACATTTTTCCATCAAAGGTTCCAATGTTCTGAATAAAATGGATGAGAGCACCTTATATGATGTGTTTAAGAGAGTTATGTTCTATAATTACCACCGAGTAGTTGATCCCCTTTCTTATGGAGGGGGCATATATTTCCTTCATTCCACTCTGTGGGCATTATCTGTATTCTCCATGTCCCCTCTAACAGTTGTGCATACATGGATGAAGTATATCCTGAAGAAATGATCTGCACATCAGATACCTTACATTTGTTAAGAGCACTTAGTACAAACACTTATATGGATCAATGTTTTTCATTTTTTTTTGGCACGGAGAGGGCAGCTTGCATGTTTATTGCATTTGGTTAGTCAGCTGGCTACCCCACTTGTGGAATATGCCGTGAGGGGATAGCAGTATTGTCAATAAAATTACTTTATAGTATATACTCCATCGATTTTCATACAAATTTGAAGGGGGGGGGGCTAAAAAAAATTGGACCATTAAATGATCCATATTATTATTCTCTGAGCTATTCTCCACCAAACTGCATTCATGAAACTCGGTCCTCATATTTTGCACACTCAACTCCTTCCAGCGCCTGCACTAAAATATCGCTCGACGTCGAGTGACCTGAGCGACCATGAAGTTGCAGTGAGTGGCGAATGTCACCCCGGATAATCGTGAACAACTTTGATCTTTTTTATGACCCAAATGTCATCGTAATGGCGCCATTTTCGTAAAATTCCTTCGCGGTAGTGCGTCGTGCTTTACTTGATTACGTTTTTAATTTGAATAGTTGAATTGGCTTTGTTTTAGGAATGGTTTTAGGATAATGCATATTTAAACATTATTAAAAAATAAATTACCACTAAATTTTGCACTAACTATTTTAATTTCTCTTCCATTTCACTACTTGAACTAAAAAAATTAGATTTTCAATTTTGAAAAATTTTATACGACAAGAATACACCATAATTACGATTAACTTCGTAATTATTTTGACAACCGCCATCACTCAAACGTCAAGGTAACTGTCAGAGCGATAATCACCTTGCTATGAATTCGGTTGTCCGGTTGTCTTACCCGACGACATCCCGAACGCAACTGTGCGAGTCGTCGGGTGACTCGCTCCGGCTTTGTGAACGGCTGGAGCGTCGTCGAGTGATCACTCGACGACTGTATGAACGCTGCCCAGAGTGATCACTGAAAGTAAACAAATGTGAACGCCCCTTTACAAAATATTGTTTAAAAAGGCGGGTTTACACTATCGAAGTATACTTGGACCAAGTGTACTTGTACAAGTAGATCGCATCCTAGTGCACTTGGATGCCGGTTTACTCTACAAGTTGAAATTTCCATCCAAGTAGCATTTGTGTCACGCGCAATCAAGATAACGACGACTGGTTGCGAGGCGTAGAAATGGTAGCGGAAAAGTATTGAACCATGAAAATATTAATTTGTACTCGGATGTGATGAATTTAATTTGAGAAGTAGGAAAGGAAGACAAATACTTTTAAAAATAATTTGGGATTCAGTAGCGAACAATTTAAAAATTTGCTCTATATTATATTATTTAAACTACTGTACCACTACTACTAACTTCACCATCACGGCATATCCCACAAGTGGGGCAACCAGCAGACCAGCTGCATATAATAAACATTCATGCTGTTTTCTCTGTGCCAATATAAAATCAATACATTCAGGATGGGTGGCAAACCTCATCGCTGAATTTAAGATGTAAAAGTCATAATTTTTCGAACACCTGCCTTTTACAGGACACTTGAAAATTTACGGAGAAGAGTAGGAGACCAATTCTTTACCGGGTGCTCCTCGGAATCTGAAATACTATAATATAAAATGAAAAAATGTACTTGTGAAATGTTTAAATAAATAAAATAAAATACACATAAAAAGGGCTAATTATTTCCACATATTGTTTTTTATTGATAAATTTTATCTTCTGTAATTGAAAACTGTCTAATTTTCTTGATAATGTTGATTGTAAAAAGACGTACCTAAGCCATATATTTCATGAATAAATAAATAAATACTTAAGTAGCATTCACATTGCTTCACTTTGGATGATCATCCAGAGTGTCAGGGTCAAACCTGTTCATCGAAAGTGAACACATCTGTTCACATTTGTTCATCCTATGCTTTCACTGGCATGTCTACACTCTCACTTATGTTGTATGTAGTTTGACGTATTTTCGTATAAAAATAATTAAACAAATTCAAAAATGAAAAATAACACTTAAAATAAATTAATATAAAACTTTTTTAAGTGTTATATAAAATTAATAACACTTAAAAAAGAATAAAACAAATAATAAGATGAAACTTGTTTATGGTCGTTTCAGTGAAAGGTCCTTTCATCGAAATTATGACGAGTGGTAATCTCTTTCCTACGTCATCGCTAGTGATCACTATTGATGAAACGCCTGTTCACACCTGTTCATCTTGGAGGATCATCCGGAGTGATCACTGAAAGTGAACGTATGTGAACGACCCTTTAGCTACCGCAGATGGGATGGTAGTACCGAAAACATCTTTGTTAAATTTTATGTGGAAATAAACAGTGTCAATTTAAAAGAAAATGTATAATCTTTCAGTATTAAAATGGAGTTCCAAGGTGTTAAACACAAAACTTTTGAAAGAATATTAATTTTGATTATTTAATAATAATTTATTTATTTAATTTAAAAATATTGTACGAAAAAATATTTTTTTATTCTTATTATTTTATTTATTAATCTAGCAACACAGTCATTTCACATAAATACTACAAAATGAGACATTACATCAATATCTGGTTAAGGAAGTATGCGAATGCTACAAGTATATCGGCGTGTTTACAAATCTGTAGAAAAGAAAATAAAACATGAAATGAGTTCATCAAATTCATTAAACAAAACATAAATCGGCTCATTTTAATTTTTCACAGCACGTTGTCCGCTTCGTATAAATCTACGAACCTAAAAGTTTCGCGCTCGTTACACCGTCTTTTAATCAGCGCCATTTTGTTTTTATAAAACCGTCATAGTACACTTGGACGAATAGAGTTTCGTCCAATCTGACTTGGATGGCGGCTACTTGTACAAGTACACTTGGACCATCTGTTTACACTATCCAAGTAGCGTCCAAGTAAAGCCGGGTTTACACTATCGAAGTACACTTGGACCAAGTGTACTTGTACAAGTAGATCGCATCATAGTGCACTTGGATGCCGGTTTACACTACATGTTGAAATTCCCATCCAAGTAGCATTTGTGTCTCGCGCAATCAAGATAACGACGACTGATCTCTGGTTGCAAGGCGTAGAGATTGTAGCGGAAAAAAATCGTACCATGAAAATATTTGGACTCGGATGTGATGACTTTAATTTGAGAAGTAGAAAAGGAAGATATAAATACTTTTTAGAAATAATTTACGATTCAGTAGCCTGCCTTTTACAGGACACTTGAAAACTTACGGAGAAGAGTGGGAGACCAATTCTTTACCGGGTGCTCAACGGAATCTCATATACTATAATATAAAATGAAAAAAATGTACCTACTCGTGAAATGTTTAAATAAATAAAATAAACATAAAAAGGGCTAGTTATTTCCAAACATTGTTTTTTATTGATAATTTTTATCTTTTGTAATTGAAGACTGTCTAATTTTCTTGATAATGTTGATTGTAAAAAGATGTACCTAAGCCATATATTTCATGAATGAATAAGTAAATAGCTACCGCAGATGGGACGGTAGTACAGAAAACATCTTTGTTAAATTTTATGAGGATATAAACAGTGTCAATTTAAAAGAAAATGTATTATCTTTCAGTATTAAAATGGAGTTCCACGGTGTTAAATATAAAACTTTTGAAAGAATATTAATTTTGATTATTTAATAATAATTTAATTATTTAATTTAAAAATATTATAAGAAAAAATATTTTTTTATTCTTATTATTTTATTTATTAATCTAGCAAAACAGTCATTTCACATAAAAACTACATAATGAGACATTACATAAATATCTGGTTAACGAAGTATGCGAATGCTACAAGTATATCGGCGTGTTTACAAATCTGTAGAAAAGAAGATAAAACATGAAATGAGTTCATCAAATTCATTAAACAAAACATAAATCGCTCATTTTAATTTTTCACAGCACGTTGTCCGCTTCGTATAATTCTACGAACCTGAAAGTTTCGCGCTCGTTACACCGTCTTTTAGTCAGCGCCATTTTGTTCTTATAAAACCGTCCAAGTCAGCTTGGACGAATAGAGTTTCGTCCAAGTTGACTTGGATGGCGGCTACTTGTACAAGTACACTTGGATCACCTGTTTACACTATCCAAGTAGCGTCCAAGTAAGCCATCCAAGTATACTTGTACAAGTGTACTTGGATAGTGTAAACCCTGCTTAAGCCATCAAGTATACTTGTACAAGTGTACTTGGATAGTGTAAGCCCTGCTTTATTCTTCTTCGTTTTACACACTGACAACACTGTCAAAAAGCGATGTGCAGCTTTTTTCTATGGGCAAATTAATACGAAATGTCAAACTCAAAAAATGGCTAATTTGTGAATTCTTCGGGGAGTGGTTAAAATATATTTCCGTAAATCCATATTGGTTTAAGCGAAATAGTAAAGATGACCGAGAACATAAACAAACGACCGTCAAAAAGCATTTTAAAAAATTCAAGCAGTATTGAACGACAGGAGCATCCTTCGTCTTCCAAAAAGCCTAAAGAACAAAGGTTCGATGAAATGAATATAATTGCTACACTTCACCCTCCCGATAAAGATTATGGGCATATGAAAATTGAAGAACCAAAAACACCTTATTCAGAATATTCAGATCCAGACTTGAATCCAACCAGAGATGAAATAGACGCTAATATTCTCGCTGCGAAACTAGCTGCCGGAATGAATAAACCTCGAAGAGACTATTCGTCGAGTTCGGAAGATGATGAGCAAGAAACACCAGAAGAAAGAAGGTCACGTTTAGAATTCCAGGAAAAAAGAAAAAAGCATTATAATGAATTTCAAGCAATAAAAATGGCTAGAAAATTATTGGAAGAAGATGAAGATGATGAGGTTGGAGTAGAAGAAAGTGAAGCCAATATGGACGTAGCTGAAGGAGAGAGAAGTATAGATGGTTCTAGTTCTAAACAATCACCTAGTAAACCATGACTCACCTACACCACACAGCTAAATTATAATAATCAACTAAATTCCTTTAAAGCTTGTTCTGTTATGCAATTATTTATAAATTAATTTTGTTGTAAATATATTACTTATATCTTAGCAATATTTTAATTGACTCCTAAAATTTATAGATTAAGATGGTTGATAACCCGATGATAGGAGCTTAGGCTTACAATCACTCGATCTCTGATTCTGATCACGCTGGGGATGCACATATGAGTTTGTGTGAATCCCTAGAAAACTGCATCAACACTTAATTAAGATATTCATACAGTGTTGTTGTATGGATATTTTCTTCAGGATCTCTATGCCTTTATAATATATTTTAAGTCTTAATAATTTGTTTGCCACTCATCCATGTTCAGATTTTCACTATTCCTCAGCAGGGGTGATTCTCATTTTTAGCACACTCTACTTCTCCCTCTCTCTAAATCCTGTGCAATATAATATATTGCACAGGATTATATCTTCGTGCACCATTCAGATGAGTCGATCATCGCCCAGTCATGTAAAGGACTCAGGGTGATCAAATTTAAATTTAAGATCCTGCTAGACGCTAGATGAAATTTGCAGTTTCTGAAAAATATGATACAAAATTTTGAAGTAAATAAATTGTATTTTATATTGTTGCAAGTATAAATTTTATTTGGAATAATCGAACTGAATAAGAAAAAGGCAGTAAAATAATAAATATTGTCAAATTAATGCTTTATTTAGCTAACATTCCAATTTTTGCAAACAATATCGGGTATCGGAAGCCAGCATCCATCAAGGTAACTTAACCTAATATGGTCGTGTAATACATCATATGAAAGCATTTCTCTGGCAGAATACAGCAAAGATAAACACACTTCAAAAAAATTCGAAGAAAGGAAATATACCTAAATGAAAAAAGTTTTTCATGTTTTTCCGGAACGCTGCTTTTCCTGCTGGAATTGGTAAGAAGTGACTTATACCATTGTAAAGAGCTCATCGGAGTACACCGTAAACATCGCGACAACAGTATCCTGTGACCAACAGTTTTCAAGATATTTTGATGTACACTACTTTTTTCAAGCTAAGAGGGTGGGTTGCAACACATATTTGGGGTTTCGCTCTTGCTTTCTCGTTGATGTTTCTTTATTTCTCTGCGCAATCATAGAGGATTTCTTTTAAAGATTACTTTTGCTTTTTTATGGACAATTTTGGTATATTATATACATTTTCATTCAATTGTAAAATTTAATTCTGTTTTTCATTATCAGATGTCTAATATTTATTTATTTATAAAATATTGCCCTATGGAAATTTGGTTATTGTGCCAAATGGATTACATATAAAATTGCTATACCTACTCGATCTAGTGTTCACATTGTACATTGATTGTTTATGTCTTTCTACCTATATCACTGCATACTTCAACTTATTTTACATATTGACTTTAATTTGATTTGGTTTCTACACTGATTTTGTTTTATATTCATATTGACTATCCTGAATAATATTGTACCTATGACTATAATTATATTGTCCCATACTCTGTACCTATTTGTATGGTGATACTTGACTAATAATTTAAAACTTGACTGATATTTTAAAACGCCCAAATACTGAACTGGTAGGCTCCTCATAAAATCATCAGCTACTAAAAATTAATATTTTTTTTTTCAATGTAATTATCATTTACCTTGAAAATTCTTATTGTAAAATTTATCTCATATCTATACCAGTAAGTGTACTTAATATACTTATTTGTTTTGTTGCATTATTAATTTAGTGTATCTCATCACTCTGACATTGCATGGTGGGTGTGCGTGTGCGCTGGCAAGCATTGTGGGTGTGTGTTGGGGTTGTTTTTGGTGTATTACCGGTGTTGCGCTGTCCCGATAGTAGAAATTGATGGTTTGACTTGTCACTTATTGGAATTATTCGTTTTATATGCGGGGGGCTCGGAAATTGATGGTTTGATTTGTTAATTGATAGGAAATTGTTGATAGAGTATTATTATACTGGTTTTCCTTGACAATCTTCTTCATTTTTATAAATTGCAGAGTGATTAGTGACTGTCTCTTTTCTTTGCTTGGATTATCATTTTGCTTCCAGTATGCCTAAGATGAACACTAGAAGTGCTGAGTCTCCTTCTACATTGGGTACATCCACTCTTAAGAACGGGGACCAACTAAGAAATACCTCAGGTAAGAATGGTGACACACAGAGGAATGTTACGGTGAGGGATTTGGATAACCTTAGGTCACATGTGGCTAAATTGAATGACCAGGTCACACAGAGCATGAGAGATGGTTTGGCTTCTCTGAAGGATGATATATTCGCCATGCTGATTGAGATTACTGGAAGGCTTTCTGTTGTGGATGAAATCATCAATGAGAACAAGATCTTGAAGGATAGGGTAAATGGACTGGAGGAGAAGTT
Source organism: Athripsodes cinereus (assembly GCA_947579605.1). Lineage (NCBI taxonomy): Eukaryota > Metazoa > Arthropoda > Insecta > Trichoptera > Leptoceridae > Athripsodes > Athripsodes cinereus. The sequence goes on along the minus strand of OX388306.1, from coordinate 16,929,415 downwards.
GAGGCTGTGCGATGGAGGAATGAATGGAGTCTGTCCTCAGACGGGTAGTGTGTCTGGAGTTCATAAGGATTACTTAGGCCATAAAAGTTACTCTGGAGCAGTTGTGAATACCACTCACTCACTCATTGTCAGGGCGAAGGACTCTAAGAGGACAAGTGAGGACATAGAGAGTGCAATTAAGAAGAAGGTTAATCTGAGAGCTCTTAAAATTGGAATAGATGGGATTAAGAGGACTTCTAAGGGCACTATAGTTATAAACTTGCCGTCTGAGGAAGAAAGGAGTGTGCTAAAGGGAGAGATTGATAGGTCGGTGGAGGGACTTGAATCTGTTCAGGGTAGTAAGAGAGACCCGTTGGTTGTGTTCAGGGGCGTGGTTAAGGGAATAAACGAGGATGACCTGAATGTCTCTTTGAACACACAGAATGGTAATTTGAAGCTTGAGGAGCGTGTAAGGATCAAATTCAGGAGGAGGCACAGGAACTCTTTATTGGCAAACATAGCTTGTCAAGTTAGCCCAAAAACATGGAAAATTCTGATGGATAGGGGCAAGGTACATATAGGTTATCAGCGAGTTTCTGTTGAAAATGAATCACCTCTGGTGCAGTGCATGAGATGCCTATTTTTTGGACATGTTCAGGCTCATTGCCGTCAAGAAACTGACAGATGTGCTAAATGTGCTGGTAAGCATGATACTAGAGCGTGTGAGACACAAGAACTTCCTCACAAGTGTCATAACTGTATAATAAACAAGAGAGTGGACCATGAGCATACGGCGTTTGACCGTTCGTGTCCCATAAGACTAAAATTTGAAAAGATAGCAGTTGAAAATACAAATTACCATTGCTAAGGTTGACTTCGGTGAGACAGTCGATTACTTTGGTGATTGCAGTTCGGCCATTGCCAAAAGGTTGACTACCGCTGGTGAATGTCGTAATTATTTGGATTCACGCTGTGACTTGAAGGTTTTTCACATTAACATACGAAGTGTAAATAAAAACTTTGATTCCCTCCTTGTTGAACTAACAGACTTGCGGATGGATTGGGATGTTGTTGTGCTGTCAGAATGCTGGACGGACATATCCTATACGCCTAAGCGGCTGACTGGCTACAGGGAATTTCACTCAGAGATTCATCACAATAGGAGTGATGGGTTGGTTGTCTATGTCAATGATAGGTATTGCAATGCGAGTGTGACGGAGCTGTCTTTACGTGAGGCCAACTGTCTGAGGATAAAGCTTGATGAAACTCGCGTGGTGCTGGCTATATATCGGCCACCTTGTTTTGTTGACAAGAATCTATTCTTGGAGTCACTTGCTGATGTATTGGGGTCTGTTAAATCCTTCAGAGAGTCTATCGTAGTGGGAGATATAAATATTGACATAATAAAGCCTGATGCTTGTGGTGTCAGATATCTGACTATGGTCAGTGAGTTTGGTTACGTCCCAGCTATAGACATGGTAACTAGAAGTCAATCAGGCACATGTCTTGATCATGTGATGGTTCGCGCGAAATCCGAATTGAGATCTGCTGTTTATGAGTGTACTATAACCGACCATTATGCGACAATGATAGGACTGCTGAATGTTAGTGTGAGTGTGAAGGGAGATAGGCAAATGATAGAGAGGAGAATGCTTGACCTCGACAAGTTGGTCCAGATCGTAAATATCGAGTCTTGGGACTTGATAATAAACTCACAGAACGCTGAAGAATCGATGGATAGATTTGTTGAGGTCATGCGGAGACACATTGCGGAAAGCACATCAGTTAAGACAATAAGACCGAGTAGCAGAAATAGACAAATAAAGCCATGGATAACCTCAAGTATAGTGCAGAGTATCAGGAGACGGAATAGGCTCCATCTAGCAGCAAGGGGGGATCCGGGTAACGAGGACTTAAGAAATAAATATATAAGATATAGGAACATATGCAATAGTGTGATAGCTAGCGCCAAGAGGTTATACTACGGAGACCAGATACGAGATGCGGGTAATGATTTGAGAAAGGTGTGGAGAGTCATAAGAAACTGTACATATTATGGTAGACAACAACCTCATGAATTGAACAGTGTTATAATTGATGACAGAGAGGTTAAATTCAGTGATGACCCGCAGGCTGTGTGTGATCATATCAATGAGTTTTTTGCAGGTGTGGGACGAGATCTTGCAGGAAGAATTCTGGAGAAGACTGGTGTGACTGAAGAGGTTCTGGCTGGTGAGTTGAGGGTTGGAGGACAACATTCCCCTGCGCATTCGTTTTTTTTCTCTCCGGTGACTGCAGATGAAATTGTTAAGATTATTGGATCGCTAAAAAATAGTCGAGCTACTGGGCAGGATCAGATAACCTCCATTCTTTTGAAAAGGTGTGCCACCCATCTGTCTGGTCCTCTTGCTCACATGGTCAACTTGTGTTTGCTACAGGGAACTTTTCCTAGTCAGTTAAAACATGCAGTTGTGATACCCGTGTACAAGTCGGGGGACGGCAGGGTGGCTGGCAACTATAGGCCAATTTCATTGTTAAGCGTTATATCCAAGGTTTTCGAAAAGGCAATAAAGTCAAGGTTGGAGAAGTACCTCATTAAGTTGAATTTTTTTTCTGCCCATCAATTTGGTTTTAGACCTGGACTGAGTACTCAGAATGCCTTGAACTGTTTTACAAACTATTTGACTGAGGCCCTCGATAACAGGGACAAGTGTCTAGCAATATTTCTCGACCTTGCTAAAGCATTCGATACTGTATCTCATATCCTATTGCTAAAAAAGCTTGAACTGATTGGAATTAGGGGCGTTGCACTGAGTGTATTTGAGACCTACTTGAAAGGTAGAACACAGTCTACCAGGGTGGGAGAGTATACTAGTGCTTCGCTGAATGTGGGATGTGGGGTACCACAGGGCAGTACGCTGGGACCAATATTGTTTCTTGTGTACATAAACGATTTGTGTGACCTCAGCGTGGGTGGCTCTATTGTCTCTTTTGCCGATGACATGGTTCTCATGTTTAGGGATGTGTCTTGGGATGGGGTGTATGAACGAGCTGAAAATGGTATCTCTCTGGTGGGTAAGTGGCTGAGTGGACATCTGCTAACGCTTAATACTGATAAAACAAAGTATATACCGTTCTCCATCTCGGAGGCGGGTAAACCAGCCTTGCCTGTTCCTCTGAGGTTACACGGGTGTACGCTGGGCCAAATGTGTGACTGCCCCTTCATTTCACCTTGTGAGACAATGAAATACCTTGGTCTGACGATTGATTCGAATTTGAAATGGAATGTTTACCTGGAGGGTCTTTCGGTTCGCTTAAGGAAGTTGATATATGTTTTTAGAATGTTGAGAGATGTCTTGGATGATAATAGGTTGAGATCTGTTTATTTTGCGCTTTGTGACTCTATACTGAGCTATGGTGTTGAGTGTTGGGGAAGTGCAGCTGGTGTTCACATGTATCCTGTTGATGTGGCTCAGAAGGCGATTGTGAGGGTTATGAGCCGGGCGCCCTATAGGCATGCATAGGATCCACTGTTTAGGAAATATGGTATCTTGGATTCCAGGCAAACATACATCAAAAATGTTGTTACGCGTTACAGGAGAGCCTGCACGGGAGAGGCTGCTTGGGTGGACCGGCGTGGTACTCGTTCGGTTACAAGAGGTACTATGTTTGTTCCGCCAGTGAGAACAACCTTGGGACAGCGCTCGGCAAGGTATCTTGCCCCAAGGCTCTACAACTCTGTTCCCGAGCAAATAAAGTTGCTCGGTGGGTGGAGATGCTTCAGCCGGTGGCTAAAGGTTTGGTTGCTTGACACGGGTAGAGAGGAAGCAAAAAGGAGACTATTTTTACATGTTGTGTAATTTTTTTGTGCGATTTCAAGGTGAATTGGTAGATGCGGTACTTTCTTGATGTTTTGTAGCGGCTTGCCTCGATACAGGCATTCGCCTAGTGAGGTTGCTGCAGGTTATGACTGCATAGTCCTGATTGACTTGCTTATTCCGGCGCGCACGCTCAGTCACATATCTCTTTTGGCTGCCTGTTATGCATGTTGGATTGGTGTCTTGTTGTTTTTTCTTTTTTTAATTTTTTGCATAACTTTTGTAATAAATGACAAACTTGTGGGCTTGGTATTATAAATTATATATTATTATAATTTTTTTTAATTAGTGATATATCTTGTGAAGATAACTGAAACCTGCTTCTTGGACAAAAATAAAAATCACCAGCTTTTAATACTACCTGGCAATGTTTTCAAAGAATTTCAAATAATAGAAATAGAATCCTCTGAAAGTAGACCCTTTATCAAGTTTTGTTTTACAGTATTATTTTGATCATTTTGCAATTGCAACCCCGAGCCAGGTATAAATCCTACTAGATTATACCGTTATTTTGTTTGTACATAAAGATGTGATATAACTGGAGTGGTCATAAGGAAACATTTCGAGCATAGAGGGAAATATCGTATTCTGATATATTTTCTTAGAATATTAATTTCTCAATTATGGTAATTTATTCATGAATATGGCACTAAGTAAGTATAAGGTTGTTTTAGTGGTGTAGAGGCTTTCTTGAGTGATCATTCTAGTTAGGTTTTTACTTACCTGCTTCCATGATTTGAAGCAACATGAACACCGTGTTGCTTTCTTTTCGTTATAAGCATGTAAGTCGTCCTCTGATATTATAAAAAATTAAAACATTAAGATGGGTGACATTGAGAAATTTAAAATGTGGAATTTAGCAATTAGGCATGGTCTATATTCTTGTAACTGAAACCATCTATCTACTAATATTACTGATGCCTTCTTCATGAGTATGGATAGTGTTTATAATAAAAAAGTTATTATATTTAATACTGTTTATTTTAAACACACATAAAAAATTGCAAACGATACATTTTAGGTGCTTATATTTATACATATATTTTTTTTTGTAGCTTACTCTTATTTCTAAGTAATGATAGTGGATAAAAAACCTAATAAATTCTGTCGATAATAGATATATATATATATATATATATATATATGTGGTGGAAAATGTTATCATGGAAATCTATATTGAAGGAAGTTTTTATCGGATTACTCCGTGTATTTAGATTATTACCAAAAGGGCTTTATTTCCGACGTTTTGGCTGAACATGGTCAGTCAAAGTTATGGATTAATATAAGTTTAAGACATAAATAGAGATAAAATTTATTTAAACAGGGGTATATTTCCGACGTTTTAGCTGAACATGGTTAGCCAAAATCATGTATTACATAGGTAATATAAGTTTAAGATACAAATACCTATAGAGATAAAATTATTTAAAAAAGGGATATATTTCATACGTTAATGAATTAATGTAGTTTTATATATTTTTTCTCTTTTTTAAATAATTTTATCTCTAATTATAGGTATATACAAAGGCAATTTATTTAAAAAATATATAAGTTGTGCATGACTTTGAGCTTACTGCATGTCTAAAGTTCAGGGGTTATACTATATATTGTCAAAAATAGTTATGTAGCTTATTTTCAAGCAATCTCTATAGACTAAAATCCTTGTACTAAATCACCATAATTGTATTGATTAAGGTTTGTAGTCAATACGGTAATTAAAGTAACTTCATAATAAATGATTATGTTAAATACTGTTATCGGATGCTGCTCTTAAGGTTATCAGTTAAAAAACTTATTATCAAAATTACCATGTAATGATATTTGTATGAATGGTTCTTCCTATCACAGGCTAATTTAGAATTATGTTCCAGTATAACTACGGACGTGTATTCATATAGTGGAATATTATTACTCTGGTAATATCATCTTATCTATATCCATCTCAGTTACAGACATAATAATCATAAATGTCTCTTTTGTTCCAAATACAAATACTATATTAATGTTATACAAATATAAAATCTTAAAATTAAATTATTCTATGTGTAAAATACATAAAAGTTGTAAAAACTTAACACAAATTACCTAGGTCTAACTACTATTTTCTACTATTTTACCCAAAATTTTTGAATGTTGTTGGCTATGAGAACAGTTTTAACAAATGTAAAATTATTTAATTATTTATATAACCAAAGATAATGATTTAAAGATATTAATTTAAAAAATATGAAATAATTTTGCGATACAATTTCTTGACAATAAGTTTGATATTCAATAGTATTTAAGAAGTATTGATCACGAGCGCAAAAACACAATGTCCATATACGAGTAGAAATCTAGTGTATAAAATTGATTTTACTTAATATCTTTTTCTAACTTTATAACCTATTTGATGTAATAAAAAAAATAAGCAAAATTAAACATATTCTTAAATACTAATACGCACAATGTACTTGAGCCCCTCAAATTCACTGCATCTATTAAACATTTAAAATATATAAAGTTTTAAAAAAAGAATTCATCTCCACTTATAGCAAAATCAGTGCGATAAAGATAGCCAATAATTTTAAAAGTACAATGGACATTCATATATTTATAAAAATATTTTAAAAAACAGTTTACCTCCATACTAATGATGTGAATTTTTTCAACTAGTAATATCAAAGTGAATACGCTTATTTTTGTAATGCATAATATAAATAATCAGTAAGTTTTAAGTCATACATTTCACATTAAGGTTTCTTTTTTAATTAGATACAAAATTTATAGAACAACATTTTACAAGTTTATAATTGTCTTGAAATAATCAATGTTAAAAAATCCTTCATAAGAATTCATTTTTGAGTCATTAAAAGAAAATTGCTGAACTAGGTTAGTGATTTTGTTGCCACAAAATACTTGATCTTCTGCCTCGTGAGTTTTATTATCAATCTGTATAATTTTAGTAAGTTGTTTATCTTTTCCTGTAGCAGATGGATAGTGAATCACAGTTCCTTTAACACGTTCATTGTATTTCTCCCTCATTGAATAGTTTTCCACAGTTTTCGTGCCCTGTTGTTGATCCACCACGCTTTTGGGTTTATTGTGTTTTGTCATATTTTTTTTCATTTGGTTACAAGTGGCACCGCATTTACTCCCAGAATCTTTACACTTTTGACATAAGTGCTGTGGATGTTTTTTCACTCTTTCCGTTGCAGGAATCAATGGCCTCTAAAATATAATATAGGTACTTTTATTAATTAGAATCAATGTTCATTTTTATTTAGGTGCTTAATAAATATTAATTTTGTTAGATGGTGCTACTTTTTAAAACTCAAATTCGTAATCTTATAACCTACTGTTTCTAATATACTATTCCTACCCTTGAGTTTAAACCGATGCAGTTCCTGAACGAACAAATCAACTAAAATTTATTATATACTGGAAGTTTATTATCCAGGATAGCAATGTTCTAACCAATCAGAGCTTAGTAAGTAATATTATTCTATATCCTGGCAAACTATGTATTCACTTTTACTGACATTGCTGACTTTATGATAAAAAAAGTATTTTGAATCATTTACCTGTTTTTTTGGGTACACACTTATTTTACACTTAACACAATTCTGCGCATAGTTAGCCCAGGAGTGATATGACATCCATTTCCTCTTACATTTAGAGCAAATGAATTCTCCAACGCACTGCTTCACTCCTTGGTATGGAGTGCATCCACGATCCTGATTCAGAATCTGAAAATAGTAAGTTATATCTCATACTAACCATTTAAAAAAAATACATCTTGTTTTCTAGTTTACGTAAACATATTAATACAGGAAATATCATTTTATACCTATTATCATATTGTATTTTGCGAATTTCTAAACCTAGATATTAAATTTATTTTTACCTAATACAATAACATTAGTACTGTACTATAAATACAATTTTTCACTTACAAGAGTATCCTGTGATAGCTACGATAAGGGTGGCAGCAAAGAGGAAGTAATAATCCTCTCTACGTACTTGCTCTTTGGATAAAGAATTTATTCCTATTGGACTATCTCAAGGGAGATGGTGATATGAAAATATCAGCTATGTTATGAGGAAAAGGTAACTTAATTGGTGCATAATTACTCTGAATGGAAGAAGCTTGTTTCGTAGATCAGCAGAAGAATTTGAATTTTGAATATCTCTATTGAATATTGATAGTTGAGCGATGTGGAAGCAATGACGACTCGTTGAATAATCATGGATTTGATACATATCTATGTTAGGTATTCATTGTTAGCTTACACTCGATTAGATCAATTAATAGGAAAACAACATATATAGTTAAGTAAAGATATTCTAAGCACACATAGTCCTAAGCTCTATAGCTTTCAGTGATTAGCCGCATCCACATTGTACAAACGTTTTTATCTCTCCTTTCTTATCTCCATCTATATAGAAAATCCTATATATCTATACAAAAGAAGAAAAGACATATAGAACATTCATATACGCTTGATAAGTGATGGGTAAAGTCTGAAATATTTACCTACTTTATTTGCGTACACATTCATATGAAATTTTTCAAGTCATCATCAGAGCAACTAGCTCGTTTACTCTTATGTGTTTTATAATAGTTATTATATGAACTGTTATGTGCAACAAAAGCTAACCCATAATCATTAGAATGTTAAGTTCTATCCTCTTTTGAACATCTCATACTTTTACGGTAATAAGGTGATAGATTTTTAGAGTTGCAAGATTATTTTAACAAGTTTCATGTGGATATATATATATTTAATGAAACTAAATTTAAAGTTTAAACTAAACACAAACACACTCCAAGCACCATCAAAGAAAACAATATACTTGTATCGTGAAGGTGGAGTAAGTTAGTGGTGGGTGGAATCGAACTCGGATGTCCCAATTGAAAGGCTGAGACTCTCGCATCAGACAAATTTGGGATTTTATCGATTAAAATAAATGAAAAAAATATGTTTTTTTACCTCGGAACATCACAGTTAATAGATATTTAGAGGGTTAGACTTTTCTTGCACTAAACAGCTAGTATTATGTGCTATCATACCTCTGGGCACATATTTTTGTAATGTCCCTTAGTGTTGCATATATCACACACATATCTCTCTGGTGGTGGTGGCTTGCTGAGAAAGAGTTCCTTAGCCATCTCTTTCTCAATGTTATCAAGTTCACTATGATAACCAAAAGTATACCTTGGAACAACACGCACGCCTGTATACTGCTCCTGATTAATGTAACAATTTATTGGGAAATCATTGCCAGAGTTCTTTTGAATATGTATATGTTTGTTATCCCGCGATGCTGATGTCTAAAAGCAAGAAAAAATAGTTGTCAAAAATTTACTGTGACAGGCTAGGTATAATACCTAAAGTTTTGTACAAAGTCTCTCTCTAGAGCTGGGTATCAACCTAAGCTAATTAATTTCCGATAAACTATTAAGTCAATATAATTATTTTTTAAACTGCAATGTTAACTTCTGTTAAATAAGTCGACCATTAAGGGTTACACCCTCCCATCACCCATGGATGTTACAGATTAAATGCCACCCATGTCGGTTAATTTTCCTGAGAGGGATCCCCGACCCCCAGGGATTTTTCAAAGATTTTCTAAGAGCTGGTATCGACCACAGTCTCCACTGTTTTTGATTAGTTGAAAAAGCGCTATTCTCTCTCTGTTCTAAATAAGCAAGGAGTGGGGGAGGGAAAGCTGGGGCATCTGTCCCTACCCTTACATTCCTTCTAAAACAGTATGGAAGTAGTAAAAAGTCACAGGTTTTAAAAAAACTTGGGTAATAGTCCAATTCTTCTACCAAAAAGAAAATAAAAAATGTAAGAACAAAGATCGGATATTTTCAATTCCTATAAGTATAAAATTGTAGAAGCTAAAAGAAAAAAAACACAAATTTTATAAAGAAGACGGTGAAACAGTAAATTTGCTGGAATATTTTTTTTATAAGCTGCTGCTTCCCCCCAACATACACCCCCTTAGCGATTTGAAGCCACTGATGTACATAGATGGGTACCTATAGTTATTTATTTTTTATCACTAACTCATTACTATGGATATAAACTTTTTTTTTGTTGAAATGATTTTATTTCTCAGATATTGCAGGAGTCCAAGGTTTCTTATTTATCCGTTTATGTGACGATTTATTAATATTTTAATTCTCTCTAGTTTAATACCACTATGCCAGTGTTGGCATCTCCGATCCTACCACGTCAGTGGGCTGGCGTAGCAGATCCCATCTTGAGACCCACACATCCACGAATGTCTTAAAGTGTGAAGCGTTTGTGGCATTTAAAAACACTTCCCCAAACCAGATGGATCGAGGAGTGTCAACAGTCATACCCAGAATCATTTCCTCTCTTGCATCCATCATCAAAGGACATTCCCAAAGGATATGTTCCGCATATTGAGCTCCTGTCCCACATGTGCACCATGGATTATCGGTCAATGCTAACTCAAAAAGATATAAATGGATATAAATATACATGGATATTAACTGAACATTTTTTTATTTTAGATCATAGTGATTTAAAAATTGAGCGAAATATTATGTTAGAACATAATTATCTAGTTTGATGGTTAAGCCATGAAATATGAAACTGGCGAGAACAAATTTGTGATAGCAGATAATAGTTATTTACCCTTGCTTTTTGGTAACGTAAAACTTTTAAAAACTAAGCCAATTGCAACCATTTAAAATATTTACTCACCTTAGGGTGTTCAGTAGATGATTGAAAATAAGATGAGCTGGAGCTCAACTTTTCAATCTGCTGAATTTTTTTAGCAAGCTCGAAGTATTTGTTCTCCGCTAAATCATCCTTCCCAAAATCCCGCTTTTGCATCCATCTTCCTACAGTGGTCTGTAAAATAAGTGAATATATATAATAACATAGAATATGTAGATATATATTTATATATTTACATATCATTTTCTTGTCGTCTCAAGAATAAATCTATTCTCCGGTTGGCGTTCGAGAACACAAAAGTCCACGCCAGCTATGAGATTGAGAGTCGAAAAACTGAAAGATGAGAGTGTAAAGAATGAATATGTAAAAACTGTGAATGAGAAGCTGAGTACGAACGAAAAGAATGATCTAACGATGAATGAAAGGTGGGATGTCTTAAAAAGTGTGCTTGTAGGAAGTGCAAAAGAAACATGTGGTGAAGCTAAAGTTGGACGTAAGAAAGGCGATGCATGGTGGGATAATGATGTGAAAGAAGCTGTAGATAAGAAGAAGAATGCTTGGAAAGACTTACTGAATGTGAAACAGTGTGACACATGTGAAAAAGAGCGAAAGAAAGAAGTTTACAAGACATGCAAGAAGGAAGTGCGTGAAGTTGTGAAAATGAAGAAAAAAATGCTTGAAGATGAAGAATGTAAGAAATTGTCTACGTATGCGAGTGAAAATATGAAGATTTTTTGGAAGGAAGTGAAACGAAAGAGGACGGGTTCAAGTGTGAACAGTATGAAAGGGATAAAAGACAAGGATGGATGTGTGTTAGTGAATGATGAATGTGTGCTACAGAGATGGAAGGAATATTTCGAAGATCTGTTTGAATGTGATGGTACAAATGCAAATGAGTATGACGACAGTGAAAGCAGTGTGAATGAAAACGATATGATAGACATGAATGAGATTTTGAATGCATTAAAAAAAGCGAAGTGCGGTAAAGCTGTAGGGTATGATTGTGTTGCCGTTGAGCTCATCAAGTCTGGTGGACCGGGGGCTCTCGCGTGGTGTTTGGAGCTTTTCAACGATTGTTGGAGAGAAGGTGTTACACCAGAGGATTGGAAGAGGGCTATCATCTGCCCCCTGTACAAAGGGAAAGGCTCTAGGCTTGAATGCGGGAGTTATCGGGCTATTAGCTTGCTGAGCTCAATAGGGAAACTGTATGGTAGAATTTTGATTGAGAGAGTACGAAAGATAACTGAGTGTAAGATATGGGATGCGCAAGGAGCTTTTTTGAATGGCAGAGGGTGCACCGATCAGATCTTCTCCCTGCGAATGGTTATAGAGAAGTTTCTGGGTAAACACCAGAGGCTTTTTTGTGCGTTCGTGGATCTGGAGAAAGCATATGATCGAGTGGACCGGGAAAGGTTGTGGCGCGTGTTGTCGGAGTATGGGGTGAGCAGCCGGTTGATCCGCGCAATATCTTCACTTTACGTGGGAAGCTCCGCTTGCGTGAGGGTAAATAACACTCTCTCGGAGTGGTTTGTCCTCACCAAAGGAGTGAAGCAAGGTTGTGTCATGTCTCCGTGGCTGTTCAACCTATTCTTCGACTACTGTATGCGACCTGTGAAAGAGATGGATGTTGGTGTCGAGCTGAATGGGTTTCGGGTGAATGCATTGATGTACGCAGATGATTTGGTGTTAATGGCTGAGAGTGAAAGGGACTTACAAGAGATTGTTACGTGTGTGTATGATAGTTGCAATTTGAATGGTTTGAAAATGAACGTTATGAAGACGAAAGTTCTTGTTTTTGAAAGAGAGAATGAAAAAACGATTTGCGAGATTAAAGTTGGTGACGAATGTTTGGAGCAAGTAAGTGAGTATGTATATTTGGGAAGTATGTTTACGAGGGATGGAAGATGCGATAGGGACATTGAAAGAAGGAAAGTGGCCGGTGCTAGAGTAAACGGTGCACTTCGACCCATTGTCAGCAATGACAATGTGTCGAACATGGCTAAAATGCTGGTGCACAATACCATTCTGGTACCGTCACTTACGTATGCAAGCGAGACATGGACGTGGTTGAAGAAGGACGAAAGTGGAATAAATGCAGTAGAGATGCGATCGTTGAGAAGAATGGTTGGTAAAACGCTGCGTGATAGAGTGAAGAATGAGGATATTAGAAGAATGAGCGGATGCAAGAAGACTGTTGTGGACAGAATGCGTGTAAATAAATTGAGATGGTTTGGTCATGTGGAACGAATGAAAGAGGAAAGAATGACAAAGAGGATATACTTATCTGAAAGAAAGGGTGTGAGGAAACGCGGGCGTCCGAGAACCACGTGGCTTGATCACGTGGATCAAATTCTCAAGGATGGCCGCGTGTTGAGTAAGAGGAACCGACGTGCGTGTATGAGGAACTGTATGAATGTGGAGGAAGCGAAGGAAGTGTGTAAAGATAGATCTGTTTGGCGTTCCGTTCTCTCTGCCTACCCCACTTGGGACACGGCGTGAGGGTATAGTAGTATAGTATATTTATATATTCCAAATTGACTCGACTACGTGGACATATTGTACCTAATCCATAATTTAGCTAATTGGTATAATATTAATAAGATCTGTTTGGCGTTCCGTTCTCTCTGCCTACCCCACTTGGGATACGGCGTGAGGGTAGGTATAGTATAGTAGTATAGTATATAATATTAATATTATTATTGCATCGATTGTTATTTCTATCGCACATATAGAGATACATGTAAGATTGTAAGTGGATCCGATTTATCTAGGTAGGTAAATAATTATAATAAATTTATCATAATATTGTGATGCTCGTGGTTTATAAAAAAGGACATAAAATTTGGGAAATCTGTTTGCGAGGGATGGATGACACGATAAGGATATCGAAAGAAGAAAAGTTGCCGGTGCTAGAGTAAACGGTGCGCTCTTCGTACCATTGTTAGCAATAGCAATGTGTCAAACATGGCCAAAATGCTGGTGCACAATACCATTCTGGTACCGAAACTTATGTATGCAAGTGAAACTTGGACGTGAGTGGAATAAATGCCGTGGAGATGCGTTCACTGAGAAGAATGGTTGGTAAAACGTTGCGAGATAGAGTGAAGAATGCGAGGATATCAGAAGAATGAGCGGATGCGAGAAGAGTGTTGTGGATAGAATGCGTGTAAATAAGTTACGTGGTTTGGACATGTGGAGCGAATGCAAGATGAAAGAATGACGAAAAGGATGTATTTATCTGAAAGAGGGGTGTGAGGAAGCGCGGACGGCCAAAAACCACGTGGATCAAATCCTCAAGGTCGGTCGCGTGTTGAGTAAAAGAAATCGGCGTGCATGTATGAGAAACTGGATGAATGTGGACGAAGCGAAAGAAGTATGTAAGGCGTTCTATCTATCTATATGGCGTTCCGTTCTCTCTGCCTACCCCTCCTGGGACATGGTGTGAGGGTGTAGATAGATAGATAGACATAAAATAATATCGGGAAACCGTTTGTTTGTAGGTAACTAGATATCTATATAAATAATAATTATGATGGGGCTTAGATGTATGGACTCATGGACTGGTAAATGTCACTTTAATTTCCTTCCTCATTTTGGTGTATAATGGTAGTGATAGATTGAATTCATTAGATACAAAAGATAAAGTAAATCAAGTTAAGGTGAAATTTATAATAAAGATCATTCAAATATCACCATAATAAAGATCATTGAAATATTGGACTTCAAAAGCATGAGTTCCTAACTAGATTCAGAACTTTAACGAGGATGCAATGAAAATTTAATTATTTATTTAAAACGTACCTACTTATATATAACAATATGAGATATAGGTTAAGTGTAAATATATTTTTATAGATACATTTATGTATTATCTACAATATCTAATTCAAGGGTGGCCAACCCGCGGCCCGCGAAGCATATGCACACTTTTTTTAATAATACTCGATACAAGTATCTACTTGTTACTTTTTTGAATTTTTGAAAGAGGTATTTTGTGAAAATATTCTTAAAGAAAACCGAACAGTTTTGAAACATTCCAAATTCCTATAACATTTTGAAAATTTGGCAACGGGGGTAAAATTATCAAATGTTGAAGGAGTATATTGTTGTGCGGCCCGGTAGGAAATTTCATTCTGAAAGTTAGCCCGGCTGCTGAAAAAGTTGGCCACCCATGATCTAATCTCTTGCATTAGATACTTAAAAATAAATAAAACACTTTAAATAGAAAACAACACGATGAACAACATATTATTAATCAACAAAAATAGAGTGTCAAATGTCAAGCCCTTTCTGAGCTCTGTGTTTTCAAAACAGCTGCAAGTATAGGTAGCCCTAAGTACGCTTAGCAAAGACATCCACCAATGTGCTGGACGAGATCAATAGACCCAACAAGTCCTGCTTCTACGACAGGGATTTTGGTGTCACAGGACTCATCATCAGGAATCGACTACCCGAGGACCTTCGTAAAAACCAATCAATGAAGAGAGACCCATCTTACACCCGGATATCTCGGGAGCCGTTAACTCCTTCTTATGCGTAGGTACATTCAAACCAAAATTCTCACGAGCGCGCCATTGGGCAGGCCTGAAGGGCCAGCTGGCCAATAAAGCCGTCGTTGGATTTTTTTTATATTAGGTACTCCTCTCTTTAATTTCCCATTCAGAAGTGAGTAAATTTATTTAAAAAAGAATTCTAAAACAAAATTAAAAGAATATAATAAAATAGGACAAGAATTGTACAAAATAGTAGGTATTAAACATGAATGGCAGAAATAAAAATATAGAAGATAATATTAAATTAAATCAAACACTGTTTCATTCCCCTATGAGATTACTGATGATGACTATACATTGTAGTTGAAAACGTTCTAATAATTAAAACAATCTCATAGTGGAATCAAACACTGTTTCATTCCCCTATGAGATTACTGATGATGACTATACATTGTAGTTGAAAACGTTCTAATAATTAAAACAATCTCATAGTGGAATCAAACACTGTTTCATTCCCCTATGAGATTACTGATGATGACTATACATTGTAGTTGAAAACGTTCTAATAATTAAAACAATCTCATAGTGGAATGAAACAGTGTTTGATTTAATTTAAATATGTACCTATTATCTTTTACGATGCATTTCCACAAAGTTACTTGAAAATATAGAATATTTAAAAATATAGTTATATATGCAATTGGGAGAATAACAGAAGGTCAAGGTAAAATCAAATCAATAACAAAGTTCAGGAGCAAATTGAAGACATCTCTCTTCCAACATAGTTTCCCGCGCCCTTGAGATGGATGGTCCATAAAACGGCCCCGAAATCATCCGACATACCTACATTAATAACTAGCTTTTATAGATAATCTGAAATTTACATTATCCTTAAACTTCTACAAAATCAACAATAGTGATAATGCAAACTCTGAGATCGCGAAGATGAACTTGCACGCACCTACTCATAATATTATCGTATAGGTACCTAATCATAAGCACACATTTATTATTATTTTTATCTACATTAAAATGTTACAAAATAACTCAAAAACTGATAGCGGAGTTTCCGGGTTCAATTTCTCCGGCTTCCAAGCTACTACGTCTTCACGACATAAGCGTAAGTAATCCTTCTCATTATTTATATCTTAATAATAATTATTATAGATGTAGCGTGTGGTAATAGAAAATAGGTTTGGTTGTTTTTATAAATATATACATAATATGTACTTGTAGGTAAGGTACATAGGTATTGATGGGTCGAACTAACGTAGCTTGTGCGTGTAAAACAAATAAATATTAAGACTATTGGTACCGTCTAACGTGGCAACTTTACCTATCAGTGGCAACTTTACCTACCTCTATCAGGTCTCAAGAAAACTATTCCTTCACAAAATGTATCAGCAGTTGTATGGTCGTTTCAGTTTAGGAATGTGTGTTAATTAACTGGCAATACTAAAAAAAGTTTTCGTTGGCAGCACTGCAATAACTGTCAAGTTATATCTATATTTCTGAACGTTTTGCATGCAGTCATTTCTGGAAGTCTTACCAAATTTGATATAATTATTGTGTAATTACTGAACTGAGGTGAGTCATATTTATATATTCTAAACAGCACATACTTATGAAGATATTAAGATAATCAGAATGTTTTAATTTTCACTGTTTTTGGAAATATTTTACTTTATATTAAAAGTCACTTTAGGTAAAGTTGCCACCACTTGAAGTGGTGGCAACTTTACCTAATGTTAGGGCTACCAACATGAATACACATATATATACATTTTTATCTACTTAATAATTTTTGTACCGAGTTCGATGGGAAAAAGTGCTCTACGCGTGTTTATTATATTAAATTCAATTAGAAATTTAATTAAAATTAAGTGTGAGTAGGTAAATATAAAAAAATATTGCCGTGATTGGACAGGTGTTCAAAATAATTTGTGGCAGCCCTACAATAAAACATGGATTAGTATGAAAATGTTCATAGAAGCTAAGGTATCTTTACCTACAATCATAAGACAAATTATAATACAAACAATGTTGCCAGGAAATGTATGATTTAAGTTATAAAAATCAAAGACAAGTGTAGAGAGTGTGGTAGGCATGATAATTCAACTTACGTTACACTCTTAATCCCCGTTTATTGAAAATATTGTGAGTGGGTAAAGTTGCCCATTTCCTTCCATCTTTACCTATGATTTATTTTTATCAATAACTCGTTAATTTTTGACTTTTATTTATACGTGTATGCAGAAATTTACAACCTTTTATTATTTAAACTTATATAAAGTCATAATTCACTCTTATGGATATTTATTTCAGAGATATTTTATTTTTTCAAAAAAAATGTGGTAAAGTTGCCATGGTTGACGGTATACCCATAGGTAATATATTATCCTATCACAACATTGGTATTTAAGGAAACAAACACAAATCATTTGATTCAAGTGGTAGTTCAAAACTTCAAATTGTGTTAAATAATATGTTATATTTTTATAACAAGAGTCTAGGTATTATTGTCAATATGTCAAGTGGTTCATCAGAATCAGTTATTTATGTACACATGTTGCATCCATTTGTAGATGTTTTTGCCACATCTAATAATTTATGTATGTATACCTAACTATTATCATCAGATTTCGTTTACTATCCGGGAAAAAACTTGATGCAGTTCGAAATCAAAATCCAACACATAACACAACTAAGTAATATAATAATATGTATTATACCTTCCAATCCTATTTTTTGTTCAAAGGCGAATAGTCACATTTTTTTACTGTTATGAATTGGCGCAATGTATATAAGATGTGTTGGACGGAAATAGGTATGTTTAATTCATTCACACCATCACGGCATTTGCCACAAGCGGGGAAGCCAGCGGACTCCCTACCAATTAAAAGTAATAGGTCTTTCTTATTGATCGAATAAGTATATAGGTAAACGGAAATATGAACTTAAGGGTGTTTCTAGTATTTTATAAATTATTACTTTTTAATGTAATACCTAGGTATATCTGTGCTCATGGCAGAAGAAAGATTAACGGTTGACGTAAATTTCAGTAGAAATGAAAACATCGGAATGACCGTGTGATCAAAGTCTAAAAGACAGAGTGCGTAATGATGTTGTACGAGAAGATTATGGAATGAAAGCTGGTGTAATAACAAGAATGAATGAGGAATGGTGCTCGGAGAAGTAACATGTATAAGGAATTGTACCTACGACAATGACAGAAGCAAAAAGCGTATATGAAGACAGGAGTAAGTGGCATTCGATTCTTTCTGCCTACCCTTAAAGGGAAGCGGCGCGATGGTGAGGAATTCTTTAAATCTTCCCCTGTATATACTTAGGTATATTTGGTATGTATTTGGTTAAGCTTTTTTCACAATGATGTAGGTATACCTAATATATTATAATATTGTAGGTATCTATTTATTGTAAATAATGCAAAGTAACTCATAACGAAATCCAAATGTCCACACTGAAGTCTTTTGAGGTACTTATATTTTTTAATTTATATCCCTACACCCCTTCATGCCGCACATATAACTATGCGGGATAAGCAGAGAGATAGACATACCTATTACCTATACGTAAAGACATACAAACATTTAACATATCAGGATGCATTGAAAGAAAGAAAAAAAGTTAAACGCTATATCCATTTTGTTTCATAAATAATAGGGTGATACAAGTTAATAAAAAACGCACACATATAACACATATCAATGAGATATAGCTAGGTAAATAGGTACCTATCTAATATGAATTTCATTGCGCAATAGTTCTAGTAATTCGCTAGTAGGTAGGTACATAATAAATGTATTACTATGTTAGGTACCTACAGGTTAATAATTTATTTGTTATTATTATTATTTAGTACATTCTTAAGAGCCCTTGATAGGTAGGGAACTCGAAATTGTCACATGATTTTACGCAACCATTTTTCAACATTGATTATTAATTAATTGCAATATTTTCGTGATCGAGATGATATTTTTTACTGTTTGTTTTTGATAATATCAAAATTTGAACATATTTTAATGTATTTTTAATAATAATAAAAAAAATAACCGAGAGATTCATGTAGAAATTATCGATTGAAAAACACCTTCCGAAATTTCATCACGACTAGCAGAGGTATTTTAAGACAATCATCTTAGAGGTTACATAAATTATGAAGTAAATTTAGCTCCAAGGATCCTTTAGAAAAAACCTATTTTTCTTAAATTTGGGTAATATTTAGCCGTATTTTTTTTAATATGCGAAAAAAATGGGATTTGTGACGTGCACATAAGAAAATATAATTTTTAGTTCGTCAAGTTCGAATAAGGAAAACATATTTAAAACAATTTTAATTGAATAATTTATCATATGATTATAATAGCGTGATGTGTTATTTATATTTTGAAATTTTCATTTTAAATTTTCCGCTTGCGGGAAAGTTTTTATGAAAATTTCCGTAGAACTCAAAATTCGGTTTTAGTTCGGCCAGCCGAGCCAAAGAGTCGGCACGCTGTTGAATCTGCGTCTGATTATTTATTTAAAATTATTAAAAAATAGAGATGGTTTTATGCTTGAAACTACATAATTACAGCACTAGATTACTTGATTTTTACCAAGGAAACATATTTTTATATGTGTCATCAAGTAATCCCTATATAAATGTTTTTTTTTTCATAAAAAAAAACATTATAACTTAATATACCTAAATAATATTTATTTCCATGTCTGTCAAAATGCGAATCGACGAATACGAGAATGAGTGTTCAGTACTATAGATGAGGAGTTCACAAGTAAAGGCACACCGATCCATTTTTCACAAATATTTAACTATGAATGAAGTAAAATAAATCAGTGAAGTTGATATTTTCAACCGACGGTTCTCGGTGGAAATTCATGTTGAATTACTTACAAATAAATCACTTATTTATATTATATCCACTGTGACTTTTAATCAATAAAAAGTCACAGTTTAAACACTACAAATAAGTGTTTTATATAATTAATTCAAATAAATTAGTATTTTTTTATTTTTAATTTAATGTTGGTGAACTTGTTTGTGTACTTAATAAAACTGTAGATTGACCTCAGCATATCCGCCTATTTCTCTTTTTGCTTATTAGTTGCAACATATTTCTTTTCTAATGATAAACGCAAAGTGCCAGCTAATATCCAATTATTAAAAGATGAATACAGAAAATATGCTCTTAACACTAAATTACAGTTCGTATTCCTTACAAAGACTATGATAAAATAATACAAATACATAGAAATATATCCGGTATCAGGGATCTAAATTGCTGCCGGTACGTACTCTGCAAAGAATTCACCAAATTTATTTAGGTATGCTGTTTTCTTAGTTTCAATGTTCTAGAGTTGATGTAGGTAACTTTGTGTATGAACTCCTCAGAATGACATTCACCGATGTCAATATTGTTGTCATAGCAACATTTTGTTATTTTTGTGAGTATTAGTATTAAATCAGAAATATACTAAATACACTGATTTATAGTTTTATTTTAATTTTTTCATTATTTAAAATGACGAAAGAGTCATTACAAATGTTAAGAAAAAATAAATTAGCTACATATTATTCACATGATCAAAATGAGTGAGTATATTATAATGATTGATTTATATTATATTGTTTTTGACATATTTTTTTTTGTAACGTAACCTTTCCTAAAGTAATTATTAAAAATAAAATATTTTAATACGCGTGAGTAAGCAAACAATGTTTCTGATAGAATAAATTAATAAATTCTTTATGTTTTATACTTTCCAGATTATCAGATGATTAGATGATTAGTGACATTAAAACGGTGATGGAGAATTACTAAGACTTGAATTATCATTTGCAAATGTAAGTACATAGTTCTTAACTGATATCCTGATATTTAGGTATATAGTAAAATCAGCACGTATTATCTTATTTTCATGTTACTATTTCAAATAAGCTGATATATGAATACACGCAACATGTTTGAATCTCGGATACATATGTATGTTTTAAAACAAGCTTTGGTACAATTATTATTATTTTATTTTATGTATTTATTCATGATGCCATTCACTAGTTTGCGAATGATTTAAGTATTCCATAAATGTACTAAGTAATAATATAAAATTAGTTTGTGAATCAATAGTGAGAAAATGGTTTAATGTAAAAATATATCTCAGCATGCATTTGATTTTTAGATTATTATGAGTATTCGAAGTTTTCTAAATATGCATATTATATATTTACATATTTGCAGAAACCACTTTGCATGTATGGTTACTATGGAAACATATAATATTTATATTTTGACATTCCATTTCCACGTGAAATTTTAGCACAAAGACATTGTACTTTAATAAGACTGTGCATTATTGGCCGGTTTCAATAATCTATCTATCCGCTCCTGTCGATTGAAATCTATTGTGTTCTATATTTTGAATCATACATTTCAATCGATAGTCACGGATAGATAGGTTATTGAAACCGGCCATAAGACATGATTACACATTAAATCACTTTATTGCTATAATTTTGTTTTATTTCGATGATGAAAAAATACTCTGCAAATATATGGACAGATTGTAAATTTATCCTTGGATTATGATGACTCAAATCTTTTTTTGTGATACTAAAGATGCATGAATCATTCTCTCCAAATCCCGGCCTTTTTGTTGTTTGCAATTTAATGTTGGAGTCAAAAATAATAAACAAGGGAAAAACATATTAAATATTCTTTTATACTTTTGCAGCACTGGTGCCACAGTCGCCGTTTCTTAAGGCAGATATCATTGTCACTTAATTTGACGTCCCAGAAGAAAGAATAAATTATGGTCAACTCAATGCAGAATGGTGCAACAAATTATGGATAAACTCAAATATACCTACTTTACGTGTACTTTTTAAGGTGTATAATATAAATTATATAATTGTTGCAGAATAAAACTGAGTATTATTAAAAAAAAAGTATTTGAGTACTTTATTGGAAATATACCCACTTATACGCCCACATATATGTACATACAACAAGGTAGACATGTAAAGCTAATAAGCTTTTTTATGACCAATGATTTGATGAATCTATCTATACCCTCACGCCACATCCCATGTAGAGTAAGCAGAGAAAAGGGAACGCCAATTAAGTAAACACCTACCATTATCCAGCAAAAATAATAATAGTCTACCTACCTACGTGTTTGCTATATTCATGTATAGGTATATGTAGGCCAATTTATAACTCTTGGGGCATGAATGCTCTCTCGCAGGTGGGCCTTGGTGACCTCTGGTGCATCAATTGCATTATACATGCCGTTTTTTCAATGGAGTGCACAATCTTGTTAAAAATTATGTCTTTGTACGCAATGATTTTTGTGTCATTTGGTGTCATAGATAATGAGTGAAATATACATCACGTACGTCGCATTTTTTATCTCCTTTTTCACTTACCGCAAAAAGAGAGACAGTGATTTTTTAATGTTCGTAGTTTTTCGGACATAATATTAACTATATTTACGTGTGTTAGTGACCAAGTGGTGTATAGATAATGAGTGAAATATAGTTCATTTCTTTATCTCCCTTTTCACTTACCGCAAAAAGAGAGACAGTATTTTTTTAATGCTTCGTAGTTTATTGGTTCGTACGTAGTTTAAAAGTTAAAATTTGGAGTAAACACCTGTTTTTAGGCAATTTTTTGCATTTAGTCGAACGATTTCAAATTAAATTCTGGCTGTGAAGTCCTGTTAACGCACATTATCATCTTTAGGTATATAAAAGAATTAACAAAACCTAATAACCAAAATTAACCTATAATACAAAATATTAAGATGTGATATGCAATGGAGAGATCGCTATGCAGTGAATTCTTCCAATACATATAATTTTAAAACAATAGTAAAATAATATGTACGACTTAGATAATCTTTAAAAAACTCAAAAGCCATAGTACGATAGAAAAATCAATTAATTATGTTGGTACATTCATAACATTCCGTTAGGTAATTGTAGATACATAATATACCTATATACGTATCTACATACATACCTATACGAGTATAAATGAAAGAAGACAAATTTACCTGCACAAGTATTGCAACTAGGTACTTAGGTATATACCAAACTTAATATTATGAATGCTAACAATGTTAATAGAGTGGGTATGCTGTAGAGTGTAGATATATTTATTCCATCACCAAATATCCAAACTTAATATTATGAATGCTAACAATGTTAATAGAGTGGGTATGCTGTAGAGTGTAGATATATTTATTCCATCACCAAATATCCAAAAATTTTGGTACAAGATCGCATAAAATAATTAAATTTCAGCGGCCAATTGTCATAAACTGTCAGTGTCACTTGCAAACAAAAAATTGCCCTCAAGGGCGGCCAAATCTTGTGGGAATCTTTCAGACGGAATACATTTCTTTATCTATCCATCTACACCCTCACGCCGTGTCCCAGGAGGGGTAGGCAGAGAGAGCGGAACGCCATATAGATCTATCCTTAGAAACTTCTTTCACTTCCTCATACATACACGCCGATTTCTCTTAGTCAACACGCGGCCGCCCTTTAGAATTTGATTCTTGGACGACCGCGCTTCCTCATACCCCATCTTTCAGATAAATACATCCCCTTTGTCATTCTTTCATCTTGGCACTCGGTTAACATGTCCAAACCATCGCAACTTATTTACGCGCAATCTACCGTGCATGAAAAATAAAAACAATATTATATCCATCTATATATATGTATAACATTTCCCACAAGTAGAGCAGCTGATAATAATAATAATAATAACTAGACAATTTATAGTGCGCCGTTTTGTGGAATATATTCACTTCAAGGGCGCATCCTAAAATATCGTGTTTATACCTATGATTGAAGCCTGGTACATATAATACAAATATTAATAAGCTATTATAAAAACTAAACATATATAAATAACAATAAGTTGTACAATTTATATCATTTATATGATATACCAAACAAGTGTGTCTTTAATCGACTCTTGAACAGATCAAGAGACTGTGTCTTACGCACTTGTTCAGGAAGATCATTCCACATGGATGGTCCAGCCGAGCTGAAGGCTCGAAAGGAATACTTAGGTCTCCCTCTTACACCGATTTCCGTCAACCTGACACCCGTATCAGAACCTGACCTAAGAGTGCTTTGTCTTTGATTTGGAACTTGCTGTCTACAGAGTTCGGAGATGTACCTATGATGGAGCCATATTATGAATGGATTTGAAGACTGTGAGGCAAACCTTGAAAGCAATCCTTTCAGCGCACTTGAGCCAGTGTAGATTTTTGAGGGTACTAGTTATATGGGAGCGGTGGTCCATTTTGAAAATTAAGCTGATGGACTAACTACCTAACTACATGTTATAATCACGCGCTTTTCCTTCAATTCCAATCAAAATAATGTACAGTAGGTATATAGAATGGGTGATATGCCTTATTCCCGAATTGAAGATGTAAAATGTCTTATTCGTGATGTTTTACAAATACCTGCCTTTAACAGGACACTCGAAAACACACAGAAAAGAGGGGAGACCTATTTTTCCGGAACAATATTATTTATTTATTTGGACAATAAACGGAATTTGCCTTTTACTATTATGATAAATTAACAATATTATAATGCCTTCAAACATCAAAAACTTTATACATTACAGAATACAAAACCAATAACAGTTTAATATTATAAATCGTTTCAATTAATAAAATATATTTATATTACTTGCAGACACTCTGAATCTCAATAGAAATTAAGTATAAATAAGTAGGTATAGGTAAGTACCTACATGATACCTAACTTCTTACGCATAATATGATTTTATTTGCCGACGGACGGGGAAATAATTTATTTTCTTATAAATTCATAGATACTACCTATCTACACCATAAAAATGGTTACAGGTAGTAAAAAATGTTTTCCAATCTAAATTTTCAGAACATTGATAAGGGATATCCTATCATTATTAAGGATATAATACATATAATTGAGAATAAAACTATGGGGACCTATAGCTACAATCTACAATAATTATTTTCAGCAAAACTACCTTTCCAAATATGATTCCAAATATACCTACATTGATATCTAAATGAATAGTTCGATGTCATAGAAATAAATAATTAACCTGAATAAAAACGAAAACATAAAAAAAACAGTTGCAAATAACATGAGGCTA
The DNA here is from genome assembly GCA_947579605.1 of Athripsodes cinereus. Lineage (NCBI taxonomy): Eukaryota > Metazoa > Arthropoda > Insecta > Trichoptera > Leptoceridae > Athripsodes > Athripsodes cinereus. The sequence goes on along the minus strand of OX388306.1, from coordinate 16,904,174 downwards.
AAATCTATTTAGGTAGTATACTTGCGTGCAGCTGATCTCCTGGCTACCCCACTTGTGGGATATGCCGTGATGGTATAGTAGTAGTAGTAGTATACTAGCCACTAGTATCAATAAAAATAATACCTATTGTTTTTGCTTTTAAAAAAAGATCAATCTAGATTTAAAATAAATTCGAATAGGTACACAATATTTGCTAAAACTGAGGGACCCACAAACAAACAAAAAATACATACTTTTATCACTACATAAATAAATCGACCGATAATAACAAATTCAGATTTAATTTGGATTATTTTCGTAAATAGGTTTTAATCATTTGTCAACAATTAATATTGTAGCTTGTATCAGATTAGATAAATCTTTCTAAATATTCTATGATGAATAGCTTTTTTTCATGAAATTACTAGATAAATTCACTTTAAATAAGTATGTACTCAATTTTTAGCAGAACTGTAAGGATCCACCAACAAACATACATACTCTTAGAAATATGTTCTTATAGTCATTACCTACATTTTAATAGTTATGAGAAAAAATCAATCGATAAAAACAAATTCAGATAGGTATTTTCGATTTGGATTTCACGATAATTTTCACAAAAATTGATAAAAAGTTATAAAATAAGCTGTAATAATTTATCAACAATTAATTTTGTAGATTGGGTCAAATTAGTCAACCTTCCTTATGAATTAAAAAATATATAATGTAATAGTCAAACTATCTCTAAATATCATTAACATCAAATATGTAAGTAGGTACTATGCCATAAGTGAGGCAGTGAGTAAACCTGTTGCGTGTAATAAACATGCAAGCTATCCTCTCCGTACCAACAAAAAATTAAGACATTCAGGATGGGTGCACTAAATTGCATAAATTATAAACATACTACATGGATTAGGTTATGTATGTTCTGGGATCACATTGTCCCAGAATGGAATGTACCTATTTTCAATATAAGTAGGCTTTTTACAGTCTATTAAAAAAACGTGATAATTATAAATTTACTCTCTAATTTTGTTTCATTCGTAATTATTTTCCTTTTCATCGCTTATAATTAATTGTACTTGGCTTAAATAGATAATATACAAGTTGAATAACACATCTGTAAATTTTTGATTTCTTCACGATAATGTTTATATATATATATATATATATATATATATATATATATATATATATATATAACACCAACAAATATATTAAGCAGTAAATTTGATTTAAAAGTTAATCAAAATATAACATTGAACAAAAAAGCTTTGAAATTCGCAAGGCATTTTTAAGAAATGATTAAATTCAATCAAAGGTGGATTTTACATTTGTATAAACGATAATTATAAAAATTAATTCTGGAAAAATTATAATCTTCAGAAAAAATAGACTTACCTCCCATTGTTGAGAAAATGCCATGATCTTAAAGTATATAATATTATTTGAAAATACTGATAAAAATGTGAACTGATTAATTAACAAAACAATTTAAAAAATTCTGCAAATACGCTACCACTTGTCACCTCCGAAGTTCGGAATGAACTATGACATGACTAAAGCTAACAAGTAGAAATCCTTGTGGATCATTTCGTTTCAACAATCAGGGTGTACGAGTGCAGTACGAGGCATAGGGTTATGATGTCACAGATTTTATGCAAAAAATGTAAATTTGTTTCAGAATTATGGCGCTTCAATGTTTTGGGTGAAACGATTTTCCTACAACAATTATGGCGACAAATAAGTTGATATTAATTTGCTTTTTTTCTTTGTAAATTCACAAATAATTAAATTAGTTACTTGCAACTTCTCATTTTTGTTCTAGATTCAATATAATACACAAAATTCACGCAATTCACTTAACAAAATTCACATAACAGTGTGCAAAAGTGAATTTTACTTTTGCATCCTGGATGAAATTAGCTTTAACTTTGAAAAAATATTTAAGAATTATGAATGAAATTGCTATTGTGGGTCAAGATAACATCAGGTTTAATCATACCTATTGTGATATTTATTACATACATCGCATATAATACACTAATGTAATTGTAAAATAACCAATTTGATACGAAAAATCTACAATCATCGCATATATAAATATAATTGATTATTTTCTTTTGACAATTTGATTTTAGTTCTAAGAGATACTAACATATTTTATACTTAATTATTATTTGGTATAAGTGACTCGTTTATTATATTTCTTGGTTTATCGAATCATTTTGGATTCATTTTTTTTTAAAAAGATATACCTGGGTTTTAGTTATAAACCCAAATACAACCTTATACACCTTTCACAGTATGCTACTAAAAGCTTGTGTCGTGAAAGGGGAGTTTGCCAGTACATTATTTATGTATGTACCTACATATTAAGTTTTATTCAAAATAATGATATTTTTTTCATCAATTATATGCCTGCAGCTACAAATTGTATTTGACTATATTCGTCTGTCAAATTGTTACTTTTATCTTTTTGTTTAACTTGTAAAAGGCTCTGCCATGTAAAACTGAATAAATAAATATATTTACATATATGCCACAAATCTTGAATGTCTTATTTTCATAGAGGATGACCTGTACTGTATGTCTGGGAGAGTACACCACTGTCTTCTACACACTACAACTGTCCCACAACAACCACAAAAAAAATATATCCTCTCAGAGAGCCAGGTGGCACTTAAGACCCTAGGCTCCGTAAAGGTGAGATCTAAACTATCCTTTGAATGCATACAGGCTCAGATTCGCCTGAGCGAGAAAAACCGGGTAAGGCTGGTTTGCGTATCGGAGTATTGTGGAGTCACGGGCAACGAAATTGCTGATGAACTCATTACTTACTAGAACTGTCGCTGAAGGGGCGCCAATGGAATCTGAGCCTTATTCTGAACTACCGTTCTTCATTTTCCGGCCACTTTTTGCCTCGTGCTTGAACTGAGCAATTTTTGTGAAAAAAAATGTATTGTGACATCCCAGTGTACAGATTTTGTGCTGAAGATAGTGAAACACCTATCAACATCTTCTGTAATTGTGACGCACTCGCTCGCAATCGAAATCAAACCCTTGGAGGGACACTGCTAGTCTCCAAAAAGGTGAGACTTTTCGCACCAAGACAAATCGTGAGTTACATGATGCACGTAGGTCTTTAGAGTGAGATATTATGGTCGATGTGATACAAGGGATGCAACGTCCCTTGACCTTAATACGGAAAAAAAGTTTATTACATGCAATTAATCTACTAAAGGGATATTCCTTGCTTTCATAAATTAGTACACTATTTAAAAAAAATATTCGTATACATTTTGCAGTTTTGTAGCTGATTTACTCCCCCCCCTCCCCTCTTTGCGTTTCACGATCGTTTTTGCTCATCAATTTTCGAGCCTTCATAGATTCATTTAATCTGACTTCAGGGAAGTAGCTTTCCACTTTGATATTTAATTACTATAAGTACACTTATAGTTTATACTATGTACTTTCTTTCTACTTAACTACTATTTTTGATATCCTAGAGGGGAGGAGGGGGGGGGGGCTATTTCTCTCCTGGGTATAGCCATGATACTCAATGTAGGTACTTAACATCAACATACATACATACATACCATCACGCCTCTTCCCTTGCAGGGTAGGCAGAAAGGATTGAGCGCCACTTCCTTCTATCCTTGCATACATCTTTCGCTTCCGTCACTGTCATACTAAAAAAGCAACTCCTCAAAAAAATCTGCCAACAACTAGCTAACTGGATTGGCCACAACATCAGGTACCCAGGACTGCTCATCGCAATCGCAGAGGGCAGGACCGAAGGCACAAATGGCAGAGGCCGACCGAGAGACGCCTATATGGACCAACTGAAGAGGGACATGAGCTGTGGCTCATACATGGAGTTGAAGAGACTGGCTGAGAATAGGGAGAAGTGGAGAAGAAAGTCCAAACTCGTTGCAGACCAATCCAATGGATTGTAACTCTGTCATACAACACGTGGTCGTCTCGTAGGATTTGGTTTAGATGATCTTGCCATTAAATTTGATCCTCGGCCGTCCACGTCTCCGAGCACCATTTCTCTTAGCTAAATATATATTCTTGGTCATTCTGACCTCATTCATTCTTTCCACATACCCATCAACATTATAATGTTTATCATAATATTGCGTCCGGACCTTCCGTCCGAATATTCATAAAAGAATCGCATTCATGTCTCCGAACTGGCGTCACTGGACAATCAATGGTTAATATAAACAATCCTATTACAGTATAAAGTATCACAAGGTTTCTAGTTTCGATAAAATAAAATATAAACGTACCTACCTACCTACCTACCTACTATATTATAATGTACATAGGTACCTACATACATAATATTGGTCCTGTTGCGATAACAGCGTCTTTAGAGTGAGTCAAATTTCATCCGCAAGATATAAATCATATTACAAGCAAATAAACAATATGAGTATTTGTACTGAATACCTCTTTCATGACATTCTATGTTAGGTAGAGTTAAATAACATAGAATTTCATGAAAGTTGTTGATTAAATAATATAGTCACAAATTGGGTTCTATCAGCCGCATCCCCATTATCGCCAGTTTAAAGTAAGTATGATTCGTTAAATATCCCGTAGGTGTAAAATTATCTTTAAGATTTTTAAATCATCTGTGAGGTATTCATATACTTATTCACATTATAAACTATAAGAAGCATATAAATAGCAAACAAACAATAATTGGTAATTCAATTGGACACCAATATGACACCATACTAGTTAGATACCGCAGATACGAGTTGTGCCACCTAGTTGCAGTAGAATACGTAGGTACATTAATTATACTTCTATAGATATTAGGTATATTTGTTTAAAAACAACAACCTACATTGTAAGTTTACGTTTAAAAAAGGCTTCGGCATCGACATTTTTCGGTATTGCCAAAGAATAATACTATGTAAAATAAAATAACTAAAATCCTCGTGTTTGATTGTTTATGATTTAAAATCCTGCTCCCTACCTTTTCATTTCGATTATATTATTATTATGATGAACGTTGTATTGTTTCACATACTCGTAAAAAGTCACTAGTAAGCTACGAGTAGGAACTTACTTAGTAATCATGTATTTAGGTATGTACTAACTTGCATTTAGAAAAATAAGGTTTAGGTATGTACAGAATATGATTCACAGCTCATAATATGATTCAAGCCTCAACTCCTCACTCCTCAGTGATGTGATAATAATATGAGATGTATCGTTTTCAGACGCTTTATCAGTTGATAAACTAAATACCTACGTCTGTCAATAAACCTGCGGCTTGTGAGCAATTAATTTCTTGATGGTAATGAAATAGAAAGTACCTGATTACTTAATTACAAAATACTCAATCAATTGCTTCTTATCATTGCAACCAATGATATTTACAATGGTGGTAAAAGGCGAAAAGGTAAAGTGCGACGCTTTACAATGGTGGTAAAATGCGAATACCTAGCTAATGATTATTATGTACCTACCTAAATGTAGTCAATTTAATAAAAAATGGATTTATTTCACACCCACATTAATCTTCAAATCATTGCAAAGTTGTTGAAGCCTGGTTGATGATTCATTAGTGATGTTATTTAGGATGTGATTTTTTTTATATGACACAGTTTGAAATAAGAGCTTATAAAGATACGTAGCAATAGGTACTCGTTAAGATTACAAAATATACCAACATCTACCACTTTTCTTAGTAACAGGCATTGCAAACGTAGCAATAGGTACTCGTTAAGATTACAAAATATACCAACATCTACCACTTTTCTTAGTAACAGGCATTGCAAACAGCATTCATATTTAGATATTATTATTAGATGTACCTATTATTGTATAAAAATATAATATTATTTTCTTATCAACGGAACGCTTTCGGTTCATTTCAATCAAAGTACGCTGGTTCATGGACTTTCAAAAGTTTTGGTTTCCATTATTATTATCATCTGTTGCTTTGTCATGTATATGAAAGGGCAGCTGACAAACATATGTGTTGAAAAACTTGGTTTGGGGTAACCAGAGGTCCTAGAAGCAGCAATATGGACAGGTCTCTGGATGAGCTACGCAGGCGCAATGGGTCTCCAACCCAACTATGATAAGGGGAAGCGGATGTACATTATCTTTAGATATTCATATCTAGTATCTTATTAATAGACATAGACTTTCAGTAGGTAGGTAATTTTTTTAAAGATATATCTGGGTTTTGGTTACAAACCCAAATACAACCTCATACACCTTTCACAGTAAGCTACCAAAAGCTTATGTCGTGAAAGGGGAGTTTGCCGGCACCTAATATCGAACCACGGACCCCTTGTTCACGAGGCCGAGACTCTACCTCCCAGTCTACCGGCGAACTCAATTTACTATTTGTTTAATTTTATTGGCACTAACAATGTGGTAATTACGAAACATTTTTAAAAATGTTTCGTATTAGTTATTATGTACTACAATTACAAATTACTAGGTACATAAATTTATGTGGTACAGTACATACTTAATAACTAAATTAGTTGTATATTCAAAATGGGGTAGGTATGTGAATTTGTAAATGTTTTGACATTATTCTAGAAAAAAACTGCTTATAATAACATCATAACTATTTTATAAATTGATTTTTAGTATCAAATATTAAAATTTAATATTTAAGAATAATATTTAAGAATAATATCATATGCCAATAAAAGATTCAAACAACAATTTATTTTATTTTCCTAATGAACACTTTATAAAGAGTAGATACCTATGCCTTAATAAAAATGCTCGCACATATCTTATTTTGAATATGCAACGACGCTATACTAAATATTTTTAAATAGGTAGGTAAATGACTTGCTACGCAAGGTAACCATGACTAGGTCCTCACTTTTCAAAATCCAGACAGCATTTTTTTTCTAATACCTATCTACGAACTTTTTCCATAAATATTTGTACTTTTTTGTCTGAACCACGTTTTTTTCAAAATCCGAGGTGATAACAATGTTACTAAGTATACTTGTGAATAATAAATAAGACCACACAAAGCTCCGTGGGATGTTTATCTTGTTCGGAGAACAAAATCAATGTTTATATTTTTATAATATATACCTATAGTATTGTATTGCCTACAGTCTACACTACAGCTATTCATAACAACTCGTAATATTATCAATTTTCACAACGCAAATTATTCTAAAGCAATCTACCCAAAATAAATGCACCTTTTAATTAAAGGTATATGACATTGTAACATATTTTTGGCCTTGCTTACGAACTTTTGTTCCAAATCTACGTACCTATCGGTTTTGGTCAAATCTACGAAATTTTGTTTCATATGTACCTACTTAAATTTTGAAATCTTCTTAACAAGTCGAGAAATATTTCCAGATTTCAAATTCCTGTACCGAGGGGGGAGGGACAGAAATTTAAGGTGCAAAGTCAATTACAAAATTGTGTTAAGTCTATACTAATTTTGTTTATTTTACTACTATTTTAGAGGGGGCAACCGCCCTATTATGCCCTACCGCCTCCTTTCTCCTCCTCTCATATGTTCATTCACCAAGTGCATAAAGAAAAATGGAGGCCTTTTTCTGCCCATAAACAGTCAATGCTATAAAAATAGGGAAAACAAGCAAAGGTCGCCGAATCATTCATCAGAATGATATTAATTGATACTTTCACACATCGTTCAAATAAATGACCACTCAAAACATAGAATTATGGATTTAATTTGGCATGGAATTACGATTTTAATCATAGTGTATCTTTTATGTCCAAATCTATGTACATTTAAGAATTTTATTAATTTTAATTTTAATAATTTTATTCGCCCGCAATAGCGTAAATAGTACTTATACAAAAAGACATGTTCTGGAGGTGTCTCATTCGGAATGCAATAAATGCTTTGTTATCATTAGTATGAGAAAATTTTCTGAGATGGTATATATTGTTTATAATAATAAACTTTGTGATAGAAATATCTCATGGACTCAATCCCTGGCTACCCCATTTCCCGAAACGTAATAAACAGCTCTCGTAATACGTAAAATTTTATAGACGGACGTAATACATTACCATTATCAAAAATAATACAGATAGTGTGAAAGGGGAGTCCCCAGAAAAGAATGGGCCTCAGTCATTCTTTTTTGTTAGATTTCGAGTGTCCGATAAAGAAAGATATTCATAAAACATCACATACAAGGTAGGTAACTATCATCAAAAATTCGACAATTAGGTGCCACCTCTGAATGATTAAATTTTATAGTACAGAGACGATGATCTGTAAGTTAATTACAAGGAATTAGTCTGCTGGCTACCCCACTTGTGAGTGAATGCATTATATTATGGTATAAATACTTAACTTAAGTGAAAATATTATGCAAAAATGCGTTATTTCTTCAATCATAGTACGAAATAGTATGCTATAGTATATATTTACATTAAAAACTTTTTCGATAACTGACGATAGTCTACTATTTTTTGAGCATAGCGGATACATAAACTGGATTTTAAGTTTTGTTATGAGAAATTTACAGTTTTTAAGCAAGAATCTTGACTATCTTAGCAAATCCTTCTTGGAAAAACTGTAATGAGGTAAAAGGTGATTTTATGGAATAGGCGGAGTAGGGGGGGGGGGTCGAAATTGTTTATAGATAGTTTATTTTATTTTTTTAATATCACAGGAACCTACCTCAAGCATGGGAAATCATCATGTGGAAACATGACTGAAAATAAAGATATACCTAAGTATTCCATTTTTAGCATACTAACCCGACTGTAATCGTTAGTTGACAAAGAGATCACACTGGTGCTGCATTAAAATTCAAATAACTCAACTATTTTTCAGTTTTTTTTTCATAATTTTTGTTTCATTTAAATCCCTATATATATTATACGTAGAGCGAAAAAATATAAGAATATACTATATACTATACTATACTATACTATACCCTCACGCCATGTCCCAAGTGGGGTAGGCAGAGAGAACGGAACGCCAAACAGATCTATCTTTACACACTTCCTTCGCTTCCTCCACATTCATACAGTTCCTCATACACGCACGTCGGTTCCTCTTACTCAACACGCGGCCGTCCTTGAGAATTTGATCCACGTGATCAAGCCACGTGGTTCTCGGACGCCCGCGTTTCCTCACACCCTTTCTTTCAGATAAGTATATCCTCTTTGTCATTCTTACCTCGTTCATTCGTTCAACATGCCCAAACCACCGTAGTTTATTCACGCGCATTCTGTCCACAACAGTCTTCTTGCATCCGCTCATTCTTCTAATATCCTCATTCTTCACTCTATCACGCAGCGTTTTACCAACCATTCTTCTCAACGATCGCATCTCTACTGCATTTACTCCACTTTCGTCCTTCTTCAACCACGTCCATGTCTCGCTTGCATACGTAAGTGACGGTACCAGAATGGTATTGTGCACCAGCATTTTAGCCATGTTCGACACATTGTCATTGCTGACAATGGGTCGAAGTGCACCGTTTACTCTAGCACCGGCCACTTTCCTTCTTTCAATGTCCCCATCGCATCTTCCATCCCTCGTAAACATACTTCCCAAATATACATACTCACTTACTTGCTCCAAACATTCGTCACCAACTTTAATCTCGCAAATCGTTTTTTCATTCTCTCTTTCAAAAACAAGAACTTTCGTCTTCATAACATTCATTTTCAAACCATTCAAATTGCAACTATCATACACACACGTAACAATCTCTTGTAAGTCCCTTTCACTCTCAGCCATTAACACCAAATCGTCTGCGTACATCAATGCATTCACCCGAAACCCATTCAGCTCGACACCAACATCCATCTCTTTCACAGGTCGCATACAGTAGTCGAAGAATAGGTTGAACAGCCACGGAGACATGACACAACCTTGCTTCACTCCTTTGGTGAGGACAAACCACTCCGATAGAGTGTTATTTACCCTCACGCAAGCGGAGCTTCCCACGTAAAGTGAAGATATTGCGCGGATCAACCGGCTGCTCACCCCATACTCCGACAACACGCGCCACAACCTTTCACGGTCCACTCGATCATATGCTTTCTCCAGATCCACGAACGCACAAAAAAGCCTCTGGTGTTTACCCAGAAACTTCTCTATAACCATTCGCAGGGAGAAGATCTGATCGGTGCACCCTCTGCCATTCAAAAAAGCTCCTTGCGCATCCCATATCTTACACTCAGTTATCTTTCGTACTCTCTCAATCAAAATTCTACCATACAGTTTCCCTATTGAGCTCAGCAAGCTAATAGCCCGATAACTCCCGCATTCAAGTCTAGAGCCTTTCCCTTTGTACAGGGGGCAGATGATAGCCCTCTTCCAATCCTCTGGTGTAACACCTTCTCTCCAACAATCGTTGAAAAGCTCCAAACACCACGCGAGAGCCCCCGGTCCACCAGACTTGATGAGCTCAACGGCAACACAATCATACCCTACAGCTTTACCACACTTCGCTTTTTTTTTAAGAATATTATTTCACGATTTATTAATAGATAAAATGTTATGGGGGGGGCGGGCGCAAAATATAGCTTGAGCTACCTTTACTTTTATCGTAATAAGAAAATTATTAACTCACATACAAAGTCATGTCAGTAAGACCTGCAAGAGGGGGGGGGGCGCTCCCCCCTGTATCCGCCAATGGATCTTCAACGTTGGAAGCCACCCTGATGTAGTTCAAGAATTTTTCCCACCAATGGTTCCAATTCCAATGTTCTGAATAAAATGGATGAGAGCACCTTTTGTGTTTAAGAGAGTTATGCTTTATAATTACCACCGAGTAGTTGATCCTCTTTCTTATGGAGGGAGCATATATTTTCTTCATTCCACTCTGTGGACATTTTCTGTATTCTCCATATCTCCATTTGTTAAAAGCTACAGTACAAACACTATATGGAACAATGTTTATCATTTTTTTGGCACGGAGAGGTCAGCTTGCATATTTATTGCATTCGGTTAGACTGCTGCCCAGATAGCACAAAGAAGCTGCTTATCAGCCGAATAACGGATTCCCATCACGCTCAAAGCTGAATAAAAAAGCTGCATAAGGGCTGTATAGGGCCGTATACAGCTCTTATAGCTCTTAAATGGGCACAAATTATTCAGCCTTCAGTTCACATAGCTGCTTAAGAGCTGTGTAGCAGCAATTTAACAGTGTTGTAAAGGGTAACGACGTACTATGCGCTGAATATCGACTGACTAAGACATCACAATTTACTCTTTATTCAGAAAATATGTAACATCCCAGGTAGCACAAAGAAGCTGCTTATCAGCCGAATAACGGATTCCCATCACGCTCAAAGCTGAACGAAAAAGCTGCATAAGGGCTGTATAGGGCCGTATACAGCTCTTATAGCTCTTAAATGGGCACAAATTATTCAGCCTTAAGTTCACAAAGTTGCTTAAGAGCTGTGTAGCAGCAATATAACAGTGTTGTAAAGGGTAACGACAGTACTATGCGCTGAATATCGACTGACTAAGAGATCACAATTTACTCTTTTTTCAGAAAATATGTCACATGTACGCTCTAATTCATATTTTAATCCGGGAAAAGCTGTTTGTGATATGTGTAAAATCAAGTGAACATATTATTTAAGCAACCTCTAGCTGCCAATTTATTGCAAACACTTATGCTTCGTGGAGTGAATTTGATTAAGTATAAAATATAAATGGTGGATAATATTTTTGTATTACCTGGTATAAGTACGTTGTTTTACATATTAATAAAAGAAAAATTAATGGGAACGTAATTTTACTGACATTATACATATATATTATCTAAGAAAATTTTATTGCGCCACGAAAATATTCTGTTTATAATTAGTTTTGTGATATAAATAAGCTGTGATGAAAACTTGACAAAATAATTTTTAGTGCTTTGAAAAGAATCATAAGATCAAAAATTATTATTATGATATTAGGAAGTAAAAACCAATGCAAATCATTCTTAATTCAGACACAAAACATCATAAAAGTTGAGAAATAAATCAGAATATTTATAGGTTATAAAATAAAATGGTGGATTCACGTTAAACAGCGACGTGAATAGTTAAAACTCTTATATTCTGCAAAAGGCTGTCTTATAGTTCACTCTCTCTTACTCGTGTACTGTTAATCAACAAAAAACTGAATAAAATTACACATGTAAACTGCATGCAGCTTTAAACTGTAATACGGGCCACATATCATTTATTATACAGCTATTCACTTCATAATAGTTCACACCTGCCCCCTTAATAAGTCAGTGTAATAGGAGTTTACAAATACCTTCTTATACAGCATTTGGCATAATTTTATTCACCAAACAGCCCTTATTACGATTAAGGCATTAGAAAATGTTGAAAGCTGAATAGAGTCATTTTTGTCGGTCTTAATCAGCCTTAATGCAGCTCTTAAACAGCCTAACCTGTTTAAGTATCACTGACAGCTATTATGCAGCTGTATGATCAGCAGTGTACCTTTAAAAGAGTCTTAATACGCAAAGAGTTTCAAATAGGTCTAAAAGTGAGTAGTTATATAGCTATCTGTGCTACCTGGGATGTACGCTCTAATTCATATTTTAATCCGGGAAAAGCTGTTTGCAACATGTGTAAAATCAAGTGAACATATTATTTAAGCAACCTCTAGCTGCCAATTGCGAACACTTATGTTTCGTAGAGTGAATTGTATATAATTGATATAGTATAAAATATAAATAAAAATAACAAACTTTGTTTAATTCCACTTTAGTCAATACAAGAAATAACTAAAACGTTTTCGGGCTTACACCCATCTTCAGTAGTTACGTGCTTTTTGTAGACTGAATACAAAATAAAACAGTGTCACTAAGGTAAGCTAGCGGGGGATGGTGAGGGGGAGGGGGTGGGTTTAGACAATATTTTCATAAGAGGGGATGTTAAGGGCGGGACTTGTACATTTAAAATGTTGTTATCTTTGTTACTATTTATATGGATTGTTTCTAATATGTCTAATCTCCTACTTTTATCACAAATATTTAAAACTTCTACATTGACTAAACTAAATTTATGACCTGTGTCCCTACTATGATCCGCAATATCAGAGTTTATAGAAATTTTTTTAATCCCATTCATATGTTCCTTAATTCTAGTTTTAATTTTCCTACCACTTTGCCCTATATAAATTGAATTACAGTCATTACAACTAATTTTATATACACCACTATTGTCCAATTTATCTACCTTACATTTATTATTCAAAATATATCTTCTTAAACTATTATCTGTATACAAAGCTGGCTTAAAATTCTTATTTTTACACATATTTAATAAATCTGTTGTGTGTTTCCCATATATAACACTCTTCTCCATGGTTTCTTAAGAAAGGTAGATAAATTGGACAATAGTGGTGTATATAAAATTAGTTGTAATGACTGTAATTCAATTTATATAGGGCAAAGTGGTAGGAAAATTAAAACTAGAATTAAGGAACATATGAATGGGATTAAAAAATTTTCTATAAACTCTGATATTGCGGATCATAGTAGGGACACAGGTCATAAATTTAGTTTAGTCAATGTAGAAGTTTTAAATATTTGTGATAAAAGTAGGAGATTAGACATATTAGAAACAATCCATATAAATAGTAACAAAGATAACAACATTTTAAATGTACAAGTCCCGCCCTTAACATCCCCTCTTATGAAAATATTGTCTAAACCCACCCCCTCCCCCTCACCATCCCCCGCTAGCTTACCATAGTGACACTGTTTTATTTTGTATTCAGTCTACAAAAAGCACGTAACTACTGAAGATGGGTGTAAGCCCGAAAACGTTTTAGTTATTTCTTGTATTGACTAAAGTGGAATTAAACAAAGTTTGTTATTTTTATTTAATAAAATGAATTTCCACAGTGTAACTCACATAAAATTAGAAAGTTTATAAAATATAGTATAGAATAATTGATTAAGTATAAAATATACATGGTGGATAATATTTATATTCCCTGGTATAAGTTGTACATTGTTTTACACATCAATGAAAGAAAAAATAATGGGAACGTAATTTTACTGACATTATACGTACATATTATTATCTAAGAAAATTTTAGTGCGCCACGAAAATATTTTGTTTTTAATTAGTTCTGTGATTTGAATAAGTCGTGATGAAAACTTGACTAAATATTTTTTAGTGCTTTGAAAAGAATTACAGGATCAAAAATTATTATTATGATATTAGGAAGTAAAAACTAACGCAATACATTCTTAATTCATACACAAAACATCATAAAAGTTGAGAAATAAATCAGAATATTTATAGGTTATATAATAAAATGGTGGATTCATGTTAAACAGCGACGTGAATAGTTAAAACTCTTATATTCTGCTAAAAGCTGTCTTATAGTTCACTCTCTCTCAATCGTGTATCGTTAATAAGCAAAAAACTGAATAAAATTACACATGTAAACTGCATGCAGCTATAAGCTGTAATATGGGCCACATATTATCATTCATTATACAGCTATTCACTTCATAATAGTTCACATGTGCGCCTTTAATGAGTCAGTGTAATAGGAGTTCACAAATACCTTCTTTTAGGAGTTCACAAATACCGCATTTGGCATAATTTTATCCACCAAACAGCCCTTATAACGATTAAGGCATAAGAAAATGTTAAAAGCTGAATAGATACGTTTTTTCGGTCTTAATCAGCCTTAATGCAGCTCTTAAACAGCCTAACCTATTTAAATATCACTAACAGCTATTATGCAGCTGTAGGATCACCAGTGTACTCTTAAAAGATTCTTAATAGGTACGCACAGAGTTCCAAATAGGTCTAAAAGTGAATAGTTATACCGCTATCTGTGTTACCTGGGTGGCTACCCCACTTGTGGGATAAATATGCCATGATGGAATAGCAGTATCGTCAATAAAATTAAGTACTTTATAGTATATTCTCCATCGATTTTCATACAAATTGGGGGGGGGAGGCTCAAAAAAATTGGACGATAAAATTATTCGGCAAGATCCATATTTTTATTCTCTGAATTCTTAACCAAACTGCGCATTCATGGAACTCGGTCTTCACATTTTGCACACTCAACTACTTACAGCGCCTGCACTAAATCGATTTCTCATTGCTAGTTCATTGATCACTATTGTTAAAACGCCTTTCCACACCTTTTCATTTTGGAGGATCATCCAGAGTGATCGCCCCTTAAAGTAATAGACCATTAAAGGATGACGTCACAGAAAAATCATTGAGGGGCATCAGACATCCCAACACAACAGACGATTACGGTGTAATATTAGGTGGAACGCCTAAAGAATACCTAATAATAAAAAAAAACTGTCAGTGTCGATTTTGTTATTATTTTGTCGTCTGACTTACTTTTTTTTCTCTTATGGCATAACATCCTACAAGGATGATTTGCGCAATCTGACTGTTTGCCCCCAAGCAAAAGCAAATCCATAGACAAGACCACGTGACCTTTAATGGTCTATAGGTACGTTCATGGCAGCGTTCATACAGTCGCCGAGTGATCACTCGACGACGCTCCGATCGTTCACGAAGCCGGAGCGAGTCACCCGACGACTCGCACTGTCGCGTTCAGGCACGTCGTCGGGTGACAACCGAACAACCGAAATCATAGCAGGGTGATTATCGCTCTGACAGTTACCTTGACGTTTGAGTGATGGTGGTTGTCAAAACAATTGCGAAATTAATCGTAATAGGGAACTTGCACATATTTTTTTTATTCTTCAAAATCATAAATAAAGTAATCAGTAACACATATCGGTAATTTTTTTTTCGATACGTTGCTTAGTTTCTGTTTTATAGCATTTTGAAATTTCGATTTTTGAACTTCCGCGAAAACGCCACATCCGAACGCGCCATTTTGATGACGTCATATGTCCCTTCGATCTCTCTGTCTACAGATGCTTAGTACATTTCGTAGTATATATCTATTGGTTTGACGAGGTTATTTACTGTTGTGGTTTGGGTTTGAACGCTTTTTTTGCCAAAAACTTCAATATGATTAAATTTTTACGTATAAACATACATCAGTTCCTATTTTTTTATTTAGTTATAATGACGAAAAACGATTTTCTCAAGGGGCGATTGAATATTTATCATGCATAATTTAGCCCGCCAGTAGGCGCTATAACTTTGTCTTATAATGTTATTACTAATTTGTAAAGTGCAATACAACATTGTGTAATAATTACATAATATTCAATGGCAATTATTATCAATTTTCCATCATTTTTAGGTTCGATTAGTGATTACAGGTTCTAAATACGCCATTACTTTTCTGTACTGGGTGCATGGTCGGAGTGAACGAACATCCTGCTAAAAAAATCTGTCCAATGTTATTGGAAAAAATCAAAGTTGGTTGAAATTAGCACAGAAGTTAAATTTTATAACTTGTGCTGAATTGAGTCATCGATCATCTACAAATAATATATCCACAGCGAGTGAGTTTCTGCCAGCCAGTGTGTCAAAACCAAAAGATTTTTATTGTAAATCATATCGTATTTTAAGGATATAATAACAAATGTCGACACTACAAGCATCCACTACTTGATAGATATGTTCATTTATAACAATATTGATACTGTGAATGATTTTGTTTGTTTTGTCATTGGGCGATAGATATGGAAAGCTGCAAAGAAGTCGCTGAACTTACAGTACAGTAAGAGGCTTACAATATCGGCATGCGTAGAAATAATTTATTCGGTGTCGTATAAGTTAGGTATATTTGTACATCTTGGACTACACAATATTTGTATGATCTTTTTGGAAACTTTTTGTAATATTTACCTCCTTCCAAAATGTTAAAAACCGGACTCAAATACCAAGCGATTGTTAATCCCATACATTACGATAAACAACAAAACATCACTCAGGACATGTGACGTCACAAATGCAATAACCATCGACAAGGCGTTCAAACAGCGGGCGAAAAATCGTGATTTTATTTATTAAAATAATAAATGAAAAATATTTATTTTTGAGTTTTAATCAAAATATAATCGATATATAACCTTTTTTCTACCTAATTAATGCATTTCACAAAATATTCCTCTCGAGTGCAAGTTCCCTTAGGGAACTTGCACATATTTTTTTTATTCTTCAAAATCATAAATAAAGTAATCAGTAACACATATCGGTAATTTTTTTTTCGATACGTTGCTTAGTTTCTGTTTTATAGCATTTTGAAATTTCGATTTTTGAACTTCCGCGAAAACGCCACATCCGAACGCGCCATTTTGATGACGTCATATGTCCCTTCGATCTCTCTGTCTACAGATGCTTAGTACATTTCGTAGTATATATCTATTGGTTTGACGAGGTTATTTACTGTTGTGGTTTGGGTTTGAACGCTTTTTTTGCCAAAAACTTCAATATGATTAAATTTTTACGTATAAACATACATCAGTTCCTATTTTTTTATTTAGTTATAATGACGAAAAACGATTTTCTCAAGGGGCGATTGAATATTTATCATGCATAATTTAGCCCGCCAGTAGGCGCTATAACTTTGTCTTATAATGTTATTACTAATTTGTAAAGTGCAATACAACATTGTGTAATAATTACATAATATTCAATGGCAATTATTATCAATTTTCCATCATTTTTAGGTTCGATTAGTGATTACAGGTTCTAAATACGCCATTACTTTTCTGTACTGGGTGCATGGTCGGAGTGAACGAACATCCTGCTAAAAAAATCTGTCCAATGTTATTGGAAAAAATCAAAGTTGGTTGAAATTAGCACAGAAGTTAAATTTTATAACTTGTGCTGAATTGAGTCATCGATCATCTACAAATAATATATCCACAGCGAGTGAGTTTCTGCCAGCCAGTGTGTCAAAACCAAAAGATTTTTATTGTAAATCATATCGTATTTTAAGGATATAATAACAAATGTCGACACTACAAGCATCCACTACTTGATAGATATGTTCATTTATAACAATATTGATACTGTGAATGATTTTGTTTGTTTTGTCATTGGGCGATAGATATGGAAAGCTGCAAAGAAGTCGCTGAACTTACAGTACAGTAAGAGGCTTACAATATCGGCATGCGTAGAAATAATTTATTCGGTGTCGTATAAGTTAGGTATATTTGTACATCTTGGACTACACAATATTTGTATGATCTTTTTGGAAACTTTTTGTAATATTTACCTCCTTCCAAAATGTTAAAAACCGGACTCAAATACCAAGCGATTGTTAATCCCATACATTACGATAAACAACAAAACATCACTCAGGACATGTGACGTCACAAATGCAATAACCATCGACAAGGCGTTCAAACAGCGGGCGAAAAATCGTGATTTTATTTATTAAAATAATAAATGAAAAATATTTATTTTTGAGTTTTAATCAAAATATAATCGATATATAACCTTTTTTCTACCTAATTAATGCATTTCACAAAATATTCCTCTCGAGTGCAAGTTCCCTATTATGGTGTATTCTTGTCGTATACAATTTTTCAAAATAGAAAATCATATTTTTTTAGTTCAAGAAGTGAAATGGAAGAGAAATTAAAATAGTTAGTGCAAATTTTTCAGATCGCGAATGAATCTTACGAAAATGGCGCCATTACAATGACATTTGGATCAATAAAACGCTCAAAGTTGTTCACGATATCCGGGGTGACATTCGCCACTCACTGCAACTTCATGGTCGCTCAGGTCACTCGACGTCGAGCGATATTTTTATGCTATCGTGAACCCAGCCCATGTCTGAAAAAAAAACTACGTGTTTTCAAAATCAGAGCTGGCAACACTACATCCACGTGTATTCCTGTCAAAGTGACAGCCTCGTACCTATTAGCTGTAGTAAAGTTTTGGGCGATTTTTTATTACAAAATGCAAATTACGAAGCTGGGCTGAGTTGTTAATATCATTGATGGTGCCATAGAATCATAAACATACTTAAGTAGATAGTGCTGAAGTCGCTTACATCGGTTGTAATCTTGTTGCAGCCTTTGTCTTTTATTTAAAGCTTTATTTTTGCCGATTGTCACGTATGTTTTTTTTAATACACTTAGTCTTACACTTTTTTTATTGATATTACTCCTTTGCTACACGTCGTCAGATTGAAATTTGGTTTGTAATTATTTGTTATCAAATACCTTCTTCATTTTTTAAGAAACCTGATGTCTAACCATAAATACCAAAATTATTATTATGAGCAACACTTTATTATTTCACTGTATATACCTATATTATTTGTTGGGTAGTTGATGTAAGATCTTTCTTACGGAAGTTAAATTAAATTAGTTTTCTGAAGTATTAACATGTTACCAGAAATTGTGAGAGGCAGAATGCCTATCCTTATTCTAAATTTGACAAGCTTCTTGAAAGAAAGAAAAATTGGAATCAGGTATGTTAAGACTATATATGAAGTGAGAATTCTGTTGCACTTTGTTATATATAAATTAGAAAGATTTCGCTGTAATCATTCTTATCATGTTGCTTATTTATGTTGAGTGTGGTCTTTACAAATATTTATAATGGTGGTGTGAAACAACTCATTCGACAAGTGGTTGGTACCTACAGAATTAGGAGAGTAAATTGATACCTGCATTTTAAAATAGGAAGTATGGAACCATTAGTGCACTATAATATTGATAACTCTGTAACCCCAAAATCTTCTGTAAGTTTTCAAATGTCCTGTAAAAGGCAGGAGCTCGTTAGACCTCAGGTATAAGACAATTGATATCTATAATTTGACGACTGGTGTGGTGCGGAGTCTAACGCTCTTGCTCAATGACCTTTTTCAAATTGTCCTGGGTTTGGGTGTTACATGTATATGTGTGTAGTGCATTGTACATTTGATTGACTGTGCTCAGGACTAAGGGTTTAAACCACATCGGTAAAATTTTATAGGAGAAGCAAAAAACTGGGATAAAGAAAATGACAAAAATTATTGTCATTATTATTTTACCATCTTATTGTAATATAGTTTTTTTTTATTATGTCATAAAAATTGAAGAGAAAATATTCAGGAACTATCAACTTATGAGCAAAAAAAAACATAAAACAACTTTTGTCAAAATTGTGGTTTGATGCCTTTGTCCTGAGCACAGTTGATGTGTATCGTTGTGTTAGTACCCATAATATAAGATTCATTTCTAAGTTTGAGACTAGCTCGGTCTGTGTGAATTGTCTATTTGTGCATGTTGATGTTAGTATATTTTTTTTATTTAACATAATACATTAACACTGTTTATTTCATACTTACTATACATAATTTTTACATTTTCTGGAAAACAAAATACGTTTTTACCCCTCCAGAAAGTATACCATCATGTTATGTTAGATATGTGTTATGTTATGATTATGTTAATTTATGTTCATTACTATTACTTGTTACCCCACTTGTGGGATATGCTGTGATAGTATGATATTAGTAAGTATATATTCCGAGCGCTACCAACGATAATTTTGAGTTATACTGGGGCCAGTATATGAGTGCACCTGAACCCCCCGCTACGCTTTTACTCAACTTCTTTACGTCTCACCACAACGATACATTTATCAGAGATAATCAATCAGTTAATTTTTTTCACTTATATAAAATCACAAATATAAAATTTCTTTAACAGATAAATAAAAAATACACATATTAAATACCTATACATGCACTATTCACTTTTAGTTCGTTTTTATATTCATTATTAAATGTCACTACACATTATAAAATGTCACTACACATTATAAAATGTCACTACACATTATAAAATGTCACTACACATTATAAAATGTCATTACACATTATAAAATGTCACTACACATTATAAAATGTCACTACACATTATAAAATGTCACTACACATTATAAAATGTCACTACACATTATAAAATGTCACTACACATTATAAAATGTCACTACACATTATAAAATGTCATTACACATTATAAAATGTCATTACACATTATAAAATGTCACTACACATTATAAAATGTCATTACACGCTGGAATCGTCATCACTACTCTCGGAGTTCAAATTAATAATCAAATTATTTTCCAAAACATTTTACATGTATCCTTCATACTTCCAGTCCTTCAAAATGATATCTCTCGTTCTTCTAACAACGTTGCACCAATCTTCCTGAGAAATATGATTTATGGCATTTTGCATTAATTCCAGAATTCTATTAGTTGAAAATGACGGCGTTGTGTTGTGACGTGCAACATAGCCTTTCAATTGTGCCCATATTAGTTCGATTGCGTTGTAAATGCAATAATATGGGGGTAGTCTTATCACACTATGGCCAGCTGAACGAGCTATTTCGTCAATTATATATTGCGGTTTCGCTGGCTTGTTTATTTTCACAAGCTGCAACAGTTCTGGTTTCCGCATATCGGCAGCGATAGGGACTTTATGCCTCTGAAGCCATTCAATAATAACTGCCTTTCTGGCGGATGCTGTAGGAGCTTTATCAATTTGAACGGAGTGGTATGGCGCGTTATCAATAATTATAATGCTTTGGGGAGGGATATTTTTTAATAATGTGTTTTGAAACCATTCCCGATATTTCTGGAAATTCATTTCTTCGTGGTAGTTCGAAGTCTTTTTCGACTTAAACGCTAACAAAGAATTTGGAACGAAGCCGTTCACTGTTCCAGCGTGGCAAATAATAATTCTTTCGCCTTTACCAATTGGTATGCGACACAATGACTCCTTGGTGTTGTCATTCCAGCACTTGGACACGGTGTGATTTGCATTAATCCACGTTTCATCGGTAAATACTACTTTATTGAAATCCACGGCTTGCATTTTTCGCAAAAAAACTGTTTTAGCTGCCTGAATATTCGATCTTTCTAATAACACTTTCCTATTATCTGCGGGTCTGAAATTAAACCCAATACTTTTCAAGAAAACTTTTAATGAAGATTTTAGTCCATCAAATAAATCGGACGTCTTCAAGGACACTAACAGCTTTTTAATAGTCGGATACTCGCCATCACTGTAATAGTTATAAATGTGACGTCTTATAGCATCTATCTCAAAGGAATCCTTATTGCACACTGTTTTTTTACGTTTTCTAGATAATTTAGAGTTTGATAGAACTTTTGATTTCAAAGTTATAGGGTTTACGCACGCTTCTTTCGAAATATTTGCCACTGTCCGTCGGCTAATACCTAAAGCATCAGCAACACGTAAGCACACACTGTCGATAGATATTAGCGGTCCACCATTGTCTTTTTCCTTTGTAAAATAATCACGAAGACGTATCACAAATTCGCGACACTGAGGAGTCAACACTTGACGTTTAGTAGGCATATTTTTATAATTTATAAACTGACACTTAAATGAACTTTCACTGTTAGATGTTGCGATCCCGAAGGCTTGTTTATAACTGAAGAATATAAGGGATGATTTCTGATAAGTTTTCTGATAAATTTTGGGATTCTCCGATAAAAATTAGTCATAGGTATATCATAAAATGCATTACCTACAGTTTTGTATTGAGATTCATTCAGTAAGTAAATCCCTATTGTTTTTTTTTTATTATCCGACGTTCTGCGTAAATACCAATGATGACTAATAGAGTGTAATAATGTAGCTATTATAACTATTCTTTGTACGTAAATGCCTAATTCCAATTATTTAGTATTCTTTTTAACTAACCTACTGTACTAATACGCATACTTTAAAACTTTATTTTCCTTGACAAAAATTTGTCATAGGTAGTATATCATAAAATGCATTATCTGCAGTTTTGTATTAAGATTCATTCAGTAAGTAAATCTCTATTGTTTTTTTTTTTAATTATCTGACGTTCAGCGTACATACTAATGATGACTAATAGAGTGTAATAATGTAGCTATTATAACTATTCTTTGTACATAAATGCCTACTTCCGATTATTTAGTATTCTTTTTAACTAACCTACTGTACTAATACGCATACTTTAAAACTTTATTTTCCTTGACAAAAATTTGTCATAGGTAGTATATCATAAAATGCATTACCTACAGTTTTGTATTAAGATTCATTCAGTAAGTAAATCTCTATTGTTTTTTTTTTTAATTATCTGACGTTCAGCGTACATACTAATGATGACTAATAGAGTGTAATAATGTAGCTATTATAACTATTCTTTGTACGTAAATGCCTAATTCCAATTATTTAGTATTCTTTTTAACTAACCTACTGTACTAATACGCATACTTTAAAACTTTATTTTCCTTGCCAAAAATTTGTCATAGGTAGTATATCATAAAATGCATTATCTGCAGTTTTGTATTAAGATTCATTCAGTAAGTAAATCTCTATTGTTTTTTTTTTTAATTATCTGACGTTCAGCGTACATACTAATGATGACTAATAGAGTGTAATAATGTAGCTATTATAACTATTCTTTGTACATAAATGCCTACTTCCGATTATTTGATATCCTTTTTAACTAACCTACTGTACTAATACGCATAGCTGAAAACTTTTATATGTATCTAATATTTTTTGGCCACAAAATATCCAAACAGGAACTCTTATATTAATGTGACAGAAACAACAAGCGAAAAGGGTGTGTGGTCCTTGGTCTACACCGTAAGGTGAGCAGTGCGTATTTTTATAGGTTTACAGGTACAAGGATAAGATAATAATATAGAAAATAAAATATTCTATAACAATTCCTTTGGTTGTTGATACCTGCCTATGAGAGAAAAAGACCATCATACCTGAAGTGCACTGGTATACTGGCCACAGTATAATTATTCATATTATGATTTTTTTTAAATATATATAATTATATAACTTTCTAATATACAACCTTATAAACCTTTCACAGTTAGCTAAACGCTTGTGTCGTGAAAAGGGAGTTTGCCGACACCTGGAATCAAACCACGCACCTCTTGTGTTACCGACGAACTCAAAATTTTATATATAACAATACACCCGATTCTATTTCATTTTTAGTGTGCACTCACTAAAATAGGAACGTTCCAATTTTAGGTAATCTATAAACTCTAAAATTGTTCCTAATTAGAATTATATTCAACTTGTATCATCTAAAATACGAATGTTAGTTCAAGTGAACTTGATTATAAAATTTTGTAACATTCTTATTTTAGTTTGAATCAATATAGAAAAGGGGGTAATATGTATGTATGATATAATTTATATGCATATAAAGTATAGACTTCTTTATTTGGTTATGGCAGATCCACTCGATTTAAGATATTTTTTATAAAGATGGACGAATCACAATTGCAAAAATGTGTTATAATGTAAAAAAATAGAACTCTGTCATTCCAAAAGTTTTTTTTTGTTTTGATTAATTATATTGTAAATATAATGAGTAAATATAAATATATGTAGAAAATGATTACTTTCAAGCCTTTTTAATACTGCTAGGGTCTGTAGCAAGGCTGTGTGGCATTTGTGTTTGTTTGCATTTGCAGATCCTCGGTTCTATGTCCACAAATGTGGACAAGTTTAGGAAGTTGACGATTCGCTGGATACTCAATCAACGGTTAGAATGCAAAACTTGGCACATGCGCGTCACATTTTGTCGGTATTTGCCTTTATTGGGCATCCAGAACGGCGTTCGTCAACGACCTTCTCCTGGCCTTCCTTGAACACCTTGTGCCACCTCCCAGATTGTGGTGGCCCTCCACACACTTCACGAAAAGAGTAGTCCCTCCACTCTCACCACTCGGAGCGAAATCAGACCATGCACATTTGAACGGGCAGACCTCACACATTTTCCAACCGGTTTGAGTGTGCTACGATGGATAGTCACATCACAATAAAACATGCAAATTACTTTCATAATGGATTATGTACAGTTTCAATTTAGATATAATTGTATGTATGCGTGAACACGTTGACAAGTTTTCTGAGACTTGGCGTGACATTATTTTTGTTATTATTATGTAAAACTTATGTTTTGTTTGAAAAATAATTAATGAAGCTATTATTTGTTGTGCTCATATCATCTTATAATTTGTGTTCCAGTACCATGGCTAAGATTATCAATGGTAAAGAATTAGCTAAACAAATAAATGATGAACTAAAAGAAGAAGTCACTAAATGGGTGGCTCAGAACCATAAAAGACCCACATTAAGTTGTGTATTAGTAGGAGATGATCCCGCTAGTGCAACATATGTCAGCAAAAAAATGGAGGCTGCCAAATACATAGGTACAGTGAGAAAGTACAAATTATATTTTATCATAAATTTATGTAAAGTTTCATCAAATCCCCAAAATCGAACAGACCTCTTTTTCTCAAAAGTTTTTGAGTATCAATATTAGAAGTCTTATTTGTGATGATTTAGGAACACCCAACAGATAATTAATACCCATTCTGAATGGTGAATGGCTTAGTTTTTATTGGTACTGAGAGGAAAACTGGCATGCATCTCACAGAGTTCAGTAGATTTCGTAGATTTATTTTTATTTAAACTTAAAATATCGAGGGTATACAACCAAAATGCACTAAGTCATTTCAGTTTTGAGATGACATGGTGGCAGTTAAATGAAAAAAAAAGTGTTTAGATCAATACAAATTCGCCATGTATTGTTTGAACTTTAATTAAGATGATATTGGTAAGTGACTTTTAGGCTTTGCAAACAAATTTAAACATAGGAAACATGTTAATTACTTGAATAGTTTTTGACAACTTTTGTAGCACTAGACTGACTTAGTGCATTTTGGTTGTATACCCTCGATATGTGGGTCTAGGAAAATTCACCGACAACAATTTGCCGACGGACAATTTACCGACAACAATTCACCGAGAGGACAAATTACCGAGAGGATAATTCACCGACAGGATAATTCATCGACGCACATTTCACCGACAGACAATTTGCCGACAAATGCGAATAATATAATTCTGGCGTGGTCGGAAGTTCTTTTTTTTAAAAAAGACAGATTGTTTCTTCTATGTAACGGGTGTTTAAATATTTTGTGGGTAATAATAATAAACTTTATTGTAAGTATAAAATATTTAGACAAAAATTATATAATTACAACGTGATATATACAAATAATTTTGCATAATGGGCGAGTTTATCGCAGATACACGATATCTTCCAACTAACCCGAAATTCCTAATTACCCAAAATTCATACAAGGTATTAATTTTTAGGACTGTTTCTTCTTGTGTGTAAATGGTATTTGGAATACTTTGTGGGTACTCAAAAATTTATGTAGGTTATCACATTTTTTATATTTGTTTCTACAGGTTGTATACAGGGTGTTTGGCAGAATATAAGACAAACAGATTATTATTATTATTTGGATGATTTGTAAAGCGCCGTTTTGTGAAAAAAAATCCACCTCAAGGGCGCTCGATATAGTATATAAATGGGACAAAATCGTATATTTTATGGGTATTCAAAATTTATACAGGGCATCATATATTTTCTTTTGGGATTGTTTCTTATGGGTGTTTGATAGGGTATGTCTATAGACGGGACAATTTAGAATATTTTGTAAGTTCTTCAAATTTTATACCGGGGGCTAATTTATGTTTTGTTTCTTCTGGTGTTTTACGTGCTTAGATTTTTTTTTGTTTTTGACTTTATTAATTCAAAATAAAATATAACATTTATTGTCCAAATTAAATGGCACAATTGGCATATATTTTGTCTTAAGGCAAATTCTGGCAATCAACCAGTTGTATGAGGGAAATACAAATTTATAAATATATTATGTACTTGCACAAAGCACTATTTATTAATATAATAAACTAGCGGTCCGCACCGTCTTCACACGGGTAGATAGGTATTTAAAAAAAAAAGTTTTAGTAAGGATCCCTATTTTTATTTTAAATATAATGTAGCCTATGTCACCCGGGGATAGTGTAGCTTCCCAACAGTAAATTTTATTTCAAATCGGTTCGATAGTTTCGAAGCCTATTCGGAGCAAACAATCAAATCTTTCCTCTTTATAATATTATTACAATATATAAAACTACCTACATATAAAGCTAGAACTTTACATAATATCATAAAATCAATACAAAAAAACACTACAATATCAATACAATTAATCAAAACAACCCAAACAACATATACATATCCATTCTTTTCCCTTTCAGACACTATTGCTTTCATTTTATTTATTTATTTATTTATTCATTCTTTACTGTACATTGATAAAAAACAATTACTTACATAAAAGGTATACATTCAAATTAAATACAATCAATATACAGAGGGCGAGTTTATCGCAAAGGCGCGATCTCTTCCAACTAACCCAAAAATTTTCTTCGAATTCAAAAATATATATTATTATACAATGTTTATAAAATCTAATTATTAATTAAGAGTGTATGTAAAATACTTAAAGAATAATTATGCAAAATGGTTTCTATAGTTTTATATAAAACAAAATACATGTACATGGAAACATTAGTGATCATAGCGAGCTTTTTTTTCAAATCTCATTTGTTTTAATAATATGTATCATTACACTTTATAAATAAATTATCCTTAAGTCTACCTTACATTGCATAGAATCATTAATTTACTTAATCATAATAATTTTTTTCTTTACTATACCTAAGTTTTTTTTTTATTTAGGTTATACTAAATGTGTGTATGTAAAGATTTTTCAACGTTTCTGTGTACTAAACTGTTCTTAATCTAAATTATGGTACTACGCAAATCATTACGATAAGGTACTCGAAATTAAATTGTGAATCAATACTTTTTTTATTTTAATTATGGTCTACAAATGAATATACGCCTATGGAAGAAATCAGCAACAAGAGAAATAAAGCATTCCTCAGATTTAAACCATCTTATGGAGTGTTTACACGAGGCGAATATCGTCAGGAAACCAAAATATGGCGTGTTAACACGAGGCTATATCGTCAGCCATTTGAACCGTGTGAACACATTGTCAATAAATCTGAAACCAGTAAAAACAGTGGTTATTTTTCTTTACTTTTTTTTTAGAGTGTACTGTACATTAATTACAAACAAATTAACACAAAAATAATTTAAAATAAATATAATCATACAATCAGTAAACAGAGAGCGAGTTTATTGCAGAGGCACGACTTCTTTCAACTAAGCTAATTTCATGTAACTTTCACAAAAAAATCTTAAAGATATGTAGGAAAAGGGACTAAGAAACAGATGCCATATTTTGAGTGCTCCTTGACCACCCACTTTAAATCGTGAAGAGTGGGGAGTTACCTTATTCTGGAACCAACTACAACATTTTCAAAGAATGATAAACACTCAGCGATTTCTACCTCGAAGTCCGCCATATTCTAAACTAAGTCAAAATCAAAACACACCTGACAGATTAAATCTATATCGGTGGACTGTATGAACACGCTTCATGATCAATGGACCTTCGACGGATTTTGTTTTTTATGGGAGCGAAATCGTCCGGCCTTTTTGTCGTCTCGTGTGAACACCACATTACTGACATTAAAATTCTACACAACTTAATTAATTTAAGTGTTATTACAATTTATATTATTAACAGGATCATATTTAGGCGCCTAATTGTAATTTATTTTTGTAACCATATATTAAAAAAATCTACCTACCTTCGAATAATGACGATATATGAGATGAGATACAGTAGAGCTGTGATAATCTTATCTCCTAAATATCGGTAAGTTTGGTGAATAATTTAGGTATGTGTGGAATATGAGAACAGTGAAAAATGTTATATTATGTAACAAGAGTATAAAACAAAGTTGAAAAATGAGTCCAAATATGCATAATAATATGCGTGCCAATATTAAAATATTCCATACAAAATAGCGTTTTTGCTAGTAGGTAAAGGTTGGATTTCGTGATTTTTCTGAGGGGCATTGCGTTTGTTAAAACAAGCAAGATAGAAGTCATTATATTCAGTTTGATACACTCTTAATTAATTTAAATATACTACTAACCACGTAGACGTGAACGTGGTATTAAAGTATTCGGACCCTGATCACTCGTAAACGAGTGGATGGCCTTTGAAAATAGAATAGAATAGAAAGTATTCGGATCAATTTAGCAGTAGGTGCTTATTTTATTATTACAATGTTGAGGGACATGTCAGGTGTAGAATTAATATACCTGTACTGTAATTTGAAATCAACATGTTTCGGCATTCTTTGAAAACAATGTGATGCTTCTATTACAAACTAATTGAAGAAGCTCTTCATGACAAAAATTGATATTTCTATGAAAAAAGTCATTAACTACATTTTTTCAGCAAAATTTCTTGAATTAGTTTCTTCACTTTGTTTACTTTTAATATAAATCTTTGATAAGTTAGAGAATGTAAAATTGTGTAATAAATGTAACAGAACTTTTCTTAAAAGTGAAAATAAAGGAAATCTAATTTGCTTTAAGTGTATTGATTTTATAAAATGAAACAATGATTTTTTCTAGCATGCAAATAATGACTTTTCCACAACTTAATATTTCATTTTATGATTTTAGGGTATACATTCAGAATATCGAAGTTTATAGGTAATTATCCGTAACTAGCGATTTGTTGATTTCCATTGCATAGGTATTTTCTTTTTTTATTAATACATTTTTGATGCAGATTGCGAATTTCTGAACACAACTGAAGAACATACAACAAAATGGCAGGAGTTCTTCCAACTAACCCAAAGGTTTAAAAATAAAAACCAAATAACAATAATAAATTGAATATTTAAGCATATACAATGTAAATTGCAGAATTTTGTATTCAATGAAGATTTATTTTGTTAATTTAATTTTTGAATTTATTTTTTGCCAGTAAAAATATCCCTAAAATTCTAAATGTCCTTATACAGTATTCGTTTATAGTATTGGTGCACAAGTGGTGCAATTTCATGATTAGATACACTTAACCAGTCGATTGATAATCACCTCATTAGTCTTAAAACTTCTGTCTCGCGTTGCTCAATCTATAGTAGAGTGAAACGCTTGTTGCAATTTATCCACTCCTTATATAAAAAACTGTGCTACCCTGTATACATGTTGTATCCACAAAATGTACATATTCTATCAGTTTTTCTTACATTCAGCCAAACACCCTGTATACTAAAAAGACAAAAATGTAACACTCTGTATACATTTTGATATCCCATAAAAAGCTCCAGGTTCTCCCATTTGCATATTCGATTAGTTTTTCTAACGTACTGCCAAAAATCCTGTACTTAATATACTCCAAGTTGTCCCATTTATATGCCCTACCAGATTTAATTTTGCGTATCCTCAAAATGTCCAAATGGTCTAAATTTGACTCTCTATATACATTTTTATTTCCCATAAAACACTCCAAGTTCTCCCATTTACATATTCTATCAGTTTTTCTAACGTTCTGCCAAACACTCAATAACAAATAATGTTACATCCTGCAGAATTTTTTAAATACCTTCAAAATGTCCTAAATGATCCCCTTTAGATACTTTATCAGTTTGACTAACGTTCTACCTAACACCGTGTATACACAAAAAAATGTGAAAAAATATGATGCCATGTATAAATATTGTCATTTTTGATGATATTTTATTTTAATTAGACAACACAGTTAATTTTTCACTTAGATTTATTTAAAACTCGAGCGCTTTCGTCAATTTAGATATACCTGACATTTCACTGTGTTGTGTAATTAAAATAAAACATCATCAGTATGATTTTTCTTTCTGTGAATGTACAAACTTTAGAATTATTGTATTCTATTATCATTTTTATATCTTAAACCAACATCTGAGCAAGCGCATATTATATTAGAATAATAAATAAATCTTTATTGACCATAATTTTACACAAATACATAAACAATAAATAAAATACAACATTACAAAACGTGATTATATTGTTTTGTATTTGTCGGCAAATTGTCTGTCGGTGAAATGTGCGACGATGAATTATCCTGTCGGTGAATTATCCTCTCGGTAAATTGTTGTCGGTAAATTGTCCGTCGGCAAATTGTTGTCGGTGAATTATCCGGCTCCCAAAATATGTTTACTAAATCAAACTTGTATGTAATATGATGTTTTCCCCAGGTATTGAAAGTACTACAATAAATTTTTCCAGTGATATAAGTGAAGATTCTTTAGTAAAGAAAATTAAAGAACTAAATGATGATCCCAATGTTGATGGTATTCTCGTTCAACTTCCGTTGCCAGTGAACATTAATGAAAGAAATATCTGCAATGCTGTGTCCCCAGACAAAGATGTTGATGGTTTCCATATTACTAACGTTGGTAAATTATGTCTTGATATGGACACTATTATTCCCTGCACTCCTCTGGGTGTGATGGAGATTATTAAAAGGTAAACTGCCCCTTCAATTATTGAACTAAACTTTTTATATATGTTACACAAAAATTTTTAACTAACATATAAAACCGCTAAGTACCATATTGACTGATGACAATCTTGTCGACATTAAAATAAATGTTTAATAAAAGTATATTTATATTTTGATAGATTTTCAAATACTTACATTTTTTACAAAGTATTGTATTCTATATTGATCTTTCAGATACAACATAGAAACATTCGGACGCAATGTTGTTGTAGTAGGAAGGTCTAAAAATGTTGGGATGCCTATCGCAATGCTGTTACATACAGATGGAAGACATGAATCTCATAACGGCATGGACAGCACGGTTACCATCTGTCACAGATACACACCTCCGGAGCAGCTTGCCTTCTTTTGCCGCAATGCGGATATCATAATAACCGCCACAGGTTACATTTTTAAATCTACTGACTTGGTCAATAACTTCATAATTTCATTTTTATTTTACTTGATTGTATCCATAGGTAAGTGATCCAATGGCAGAAAATGTCATGGCTAAAGATTGAAGAAACAAACATACAAGGGGAGTTCAAAGTGTTTTGTGTTTTAGTGTTGGTGTCTTTTTTGTTTTCAATAGTGTTACTGTTCTGTGATGTTTTGCTCTGATGTCATATGTTTTGCTATAATATCAAATTATTAATTTATGAATTGTTTTGCCAGATTTGTAATACTGCACGCCTCTGACACCAGCAACCTTAGTCGCTGTTTCAGGTATTGTTTATTATTGAATAAATAAAAATTCTCGTATGGCAACTTTCTTGTTAGTAACCAGGATATTTTTTATTTATGGTTGTCTTAAGACTTTATGCAATGTCACAATTCAATTCAACGATTTATCACCATTACTTTTTTCACAATTGTGTTTCGAATGCAACAAAATGACGCGACGCGTAAGTTTTCAACAAAATCGAGCACCGCGCTGTTATTAAATTTCTGAAAAAACAAGGAAACACTCACAAAGAGATGGTGGCCATTTACAAGGTTTTCGCTGTCTACCATTCAAGTGGTCAAGCGGGTTCAAAAGCGGCAGAGAAAGCATTAAGGATGACCCTCGATCAGGTGGTCCTGTTTCTGCACTACGGAAGAAAACGTAAAAAAGTTTAGAAACTTGTACTCGAAGATGCTCGAATAAAAATAAATTTCTTAGGAGAGATAACCAAGCTTTACGTGGATACCATACGCTCCATACTTCATGACTTTTTAAACCTCTTAAAAGTCAGTGCAAGATGGGTGCCACAAATGCTCACATCATCGCAGAAACAAGTGCGAATTGAATGTTCACGTGGCGCGTTTCCAAGGCTGCCATTCAGGATTGTGGTTTCCAAGAGATCAGTCATCCACCCTACCGCCCAGACCTGTTTCCTAGTGACTATTTTTTGTTTCCAAAGATTCGTGGAAAGCAATTTTCAGACGATGAAGAGCTCAAGGTGGCCATAAACGATCACTTTTTAGAGAAGGAAGAAAGTTATTTTTTGGAGGATATTGAAAAGATGATTTCGCAATGTAAGAAGTGTATTGAGGTTGCAAGGGACTATATAGAAAAATAAAATTATTTCAGATTTTCCTCTTTTCTTTCATATCCATAACGAGAATATTTTGAACTCCCCTCCCTCGTAGTATTCATACATTTTTGCTCATAAATAAACACAAATTAAAAACTTTGCCACCAGCCTCATTTACATGTTTATTTATTAATTTAGCTAAATTATGCTTTATGTTCATATTATAGCTTTGCTGTTAAAATATCTTTAATGTGTTCATGTAATAAGAATTGCTTTCAGGTATACCTGGATTAATAAGAGCCGACATGGTAAAACCTAGAGCCACAGTTATTGATATTGGACTGACTCGAGTTACCTGCTCAGATACAGGAAAGAATAAAATTGTCGGTGATGTGGCATTTGAAGGTAAGAATAACTTATTTTATTGACTGTAACTTGTGTTACAAATTATTGTTACATAAAATCAATAATTTAAGAGTGACAAAGTAAACTTCTATGTTTGAGTTAATTTTTTTAACTGTGTCCCACTCTGATCACAACATGTAAAACTGACTTAGGGCACACTGGCAGTATTACATCGATATATTAAAATGAACTTTCACAAAATTGTTCCAAATACGTAAAATCATTATTTATTGTAATTTAAGTCTTTTGGTCAATAATATTTTATGTAATTGCTTTAGAATATTTATTATTTTAGAAGTTTCGAAGATAGCCGGTGCCATCACTCCTGTCCCTGGTGGGGTAGGACCAATGACTGTTGCTATGTTAATGAGAAACACTCTGGACGCTGCCAAGAGAAGGGCTACTACTTAAAACAATGTATTATATTTTTGACAAATAAAAATGCCCATTCTCACTCAAATTTATTTGGATAGATTAATTTCAAATGAGTTTTGCAAAAAATGTATTCATCTAATCCCATGCAGAAAATTGTACAATGCAGATTGTACCAACGATTTTATGTTGGCATACATATAGTAATCATCTTAATTTAGTAGTGGTTATATTTATATCATGCATCTTGTCAAACTACTAAACCAAATAAGTATTACTGGTATAGTGTGACAGTATTTCTCATTTAATTTGCTTCCAGTATATTGTTACTTAGTTTTAAGATATTTTGAGCTTGAATAAATATTTTAATTTATTTAACTAATGAACATTATGAAACACCTTAGTTTTAATATTTTTCTACGAGTCCTTACTTTTGACGACGTATCCAAGCATTTGTGAGCATTTCTGGTTAAATTTATTGTAGTACAAGGGTGTCTATGTGCAGCCCGTGAAGCATATGCATACTTTTTTAATATTAATCGGTACAAGTGCCCGTTACTTTTTTGAAAGAGGTATTTTGAGAAAATATTCTTAACGAAAACCGAAGAGTTTTGAAACATTTCAAATTCCTATACCATTTTGAAAATTTGGGGGGGGGGGGGTAGAAATTTTAAGGTAAAGTAAAATTATGAAATGTTCCATATATGGAGTATATTATTGTGGGGCCCGGTAGGAAATCTCTTTCTGAAATTTGGCCCGGCTGCTGAAAAGGTTGGCCACCAATATTGCAATACTTTGAAATATGCATAAATCTTAAAAATGAATGAGGTAGATATAATAAAACGTAAAATAAGGAATCATCGACCCAATTTATATCACAGTATTTACATATATAGTAAACTCAACAAAATAAATACTTATTCAAGATATAATATAAAAACTTATAAATCAAAAATAATAGACAACAATAAAGTTCAGTTACTAAATTATATTGGACGATGTATAATAAAAAGATGTCTTCAAAAGATCTCCGAGGAATAGTGTTATTTATAAATGGAGGCCAAGAAGTATTTCATTTCATAGGTTTATTGTCATCAAGTTTTCAAAATAAATCTAGGCGGAAACATTTTTTATAACTCATAATAACCTAATACAGTGCATTTCCAGATTTTCATAACCCTTTTTAAATTTGTTTTTTCAAACAGGATAAGTTGACCATTTTTGATTTATGCTATAATTTTTGTTATTTCAACTTGATAAGTAGCAATTTATGTAGAAATCAATAAGCACCCATTGACTTTTTAGAATCCTGCATATAGAGGATATCCTGGGATCAATCTATGTGAGCGTGTTGAGCCTCTGCTTCCCTCCAAATGTTTTTTATTTTTTCTATAATTACTTTCCATAAAAATGACTTGCTAAAGAAAAATATTGTACAGACTATGATAAATATCCAAGATAAAACCAAGAAATAATCAATTTCTTTATCAATAACACTCGGCACTGGTCCTTGAAAATCTTGTGAATGCACAGCAGTTCCATCTTCTTTAATGCCTGTATAAATAGATATAAACTTAACAAAAGGGTGAATGGTATATTCTGTACCGTTAAATTTAGCTACAGGTCGTCCATTATGAAATATAATCAATGTAGGAACACCGACTATGCCATATTGAGTATTAAACCCATTGTAAGTGAGGGCATCTAATGCAATCATCTTTATATCAGGAAACGACCTAGCCAATGCATTGAAATGAGGTGCTGCCACTGCACTGAATGGGCAGAGTCTGGAGTAGAACATTACAATAGTACACTGAGCTTCCATTTCCTTACTGGTCACTTGAGGATCTGGTGCTAGTATTTCTAATAATCGACTACTGTTTACCATCTCCACTTCACACTTTTCATCTACTGTTGAATTTTTCAGTTTACAAGCAATTATTCCTTTTGTTTCATTTACGTTTGTTGTAGTGGGTGTCAATGTGGTGTTGTCAAACTTTTCCAGAGAAAGATTTTCTTCAACATCAACACTAGCCTCTGTAGTTGCTTCCACATATATAGGTGACACATTGTTCTCAAAATCTGGATTGATTTCTGACTTGATTTCAATAATATCTTGGAAGAAGGTCAACTCCCCATAGTTTATCGCTACAAATAAAAATATGGAATTATTTTTAAACTAAACATTGCCACCTGCCCAATATTTGGAATGGTAGTAACTGTCTATATTAGGTGAGTTGAGTTCTAAAGCTAGATAGATATGATAATACAATATTTCCTTGAACAAAATTGTATCAAGTTAGTGATATTTATTTACTCTGAGGAATCACATCTGAAATAAGCAATTTAAGTTGGATATAGAGAGAAATCAAGTAATATAGCCCTCTCTACATTGAATTGTATGACTGATAATCTTAAACTGTATTGATTTATAATACTGTAACCAATGTACAGTGAAGAATAAAACAAATAATAAAGATTATGTCATTTCACATTTGGGGTAGACAGACAGGATGGTGTGCAACTTACTCCTATCCTTGCATACACTTTCCGCTTCTTTCATTCATTCTTTACGTATGCCATAACCACCGTACTTTGTTCACTTTCATTCTTATTATTACAACTAAACTTCAATTCCACGATTTCCTCTGTTCTTTCTGAACCAGTATCAAACAAGCCATTCAGAATGGGTGGCGTACCTCATTGGTGACTAAATTATTCAA
The DNA here is from genome assembly GCA_947579605.1 of Athripsodes cinereus. Taxonomy (NCBI): domain Eukaryota; kingdom Metazoa; phylum Arthropoda; class Insecta; order Trichoptera; family Leptoceridae; genus Athripsodes; species Athripsodes cinereus. The sequence goes on along the minus strand of OX388306.1, from coordinate 16,867,918 downwards.
AATACTTTTTATCAGTTCCTTATACAGTTGATTTTAAATATATTTTTTCTGAAAGTTCAGTGATATTTCAAAAAAAAAATATTCTTCTACGTTAGTGGTCTTTAACCTCTAATTCTATGGAGCCAGCTGTACCGGAACATGAAATCTGTACCTTTTTTGTTGTGCAAAATTGGTAAAATATTCTTTATCAAAACTAAGGAGCATGTTTAACATTTCAAATAAATTTATTACAATTTGATTCAATTGATCTTATCAATACTATTTTTTACAAGTAAAAAAGCAATCATTTTCTCAGCTAACCTTTTATTACGATACAAATATGTTCCACATATGGAGTAAATTGTTGTGAAAATTAATTAATTATTGTAGGTTAAGTGTTGATATTGAATACTGATCCACCCCAGTGACAATCACTACACCTACGATTATGCCATAAGGAGCGCACATGGTAAACTCATCCAATATACAAAAAATCAATGTTTTTTTTTAATCAAAGTATGATTCGGTAAATATAGAGAATAGGTGAACTATTCAAAAAACTAATTATGAATTTTCAAGTTATAATCATGTGAGTATGTAGTTTTCTACCAGAGAAATGATAATCCATCCAAAATAAGTTGATTTAATGCACACAAAATTAATTATTTGCATATTTTGTCCACAATTTACACATCACAATCAAAACAAGTATCGGACGCCATGTTGACACTAAATTAGAGGAAATGAATTGCATGTTTACCAATATGACATAAACAATGCATATCATAGAGAAAAATGATAAATTTTCAATAAAAAAATTAATTAAATCCATAAATACCATATATATCACTAATTTTATAAAATTAAAGTAATAAATGTGTTTTTGCATATATTAGCACCGTACTACCTAACAAACCTAACCCGCAATCAGTCAACGTAATAAATGTGTTTTTGCATATATTAGCACCGTACTACCTAACAAACCTAACCAGCAATCAGTCAACGTAATAAATGTGTTTTTGCATATATTAGCACCGTACTACCTAACAAACCTAACCAGCAATCAGTCAACGTAATAAATGTGTTTTTGCATATATTAGCACCGTACTACCTAACAAACCTAACCCGCAATCAGTCAACGTAATAAATGTGTTTTTGCATATATTAGCACCAGACTACCTAACAACACAAATACAGTATATACGAAAAAGGATTTATAATAATAAAATGAGGTATGTCTATTTTCGATTTAATAAATTGTAATACTTTTCCCATTTCATTATTTTGACTTTTTACCCCGCTTTAATTTTGACTTCCATTGTATTTTGTCCAGTAAACATTGTTTTTGTTATGTTGGTAATTATGATAACCATACAAATTTCAATATGGCCTCCGATATTAATAGGATACTTGTGATACGTCAAGGGCATACGAAAAATGCAAATATTTATTGTTGTGCTTAAAAAATCCACAATTATGCGCCGGATTCTTGTTCTCCAGGTTGAATACTATACATCTACATAAAAATAATTCAAAATTATCAAGTATTTATGCGTTCACAACAACTTCATAAATTCCCACAAGAGAAAGCGTCTACTTACATCTCTGCAATAGGAATCCTTTGAAACACTGCTCATAGTCATAAAAAATACTTTTAGTAACTCTCTACTAGGGAGGTAGAATATTATAATGATTGTTTTCTATTGTTAATTGTAAATAATTGTATTGTGTACTTTGTGAAATAAATATTATTATTATCAAAAATATTTTATAGTATAAACACTGTATTCGTTCCGCACAAGCGTTCAATAAACCGAAAATACGGACCATACAAAGTATAATATTTAGGGTTAATACTTACAGCAAGCAAATAATATTACAATATATGCCAATTTTATTATCATGGTCGAATCAATAACCTTAAGTTACAAACAATACTTAAAACAAAAATATGTTAGAAGAGCTAACCAAAAATCCAAAAACTATTATCTGAAAGAATGATAATAATGTTATAAAACTGTTTTGACATTGACATTTGCGTCAAAGATAAAAGAAAGTTTAAAAAATCATAGATATTTATTTCGCCAAAAACAAAAAACGTTGCTTCTAAACCATAGACACGACGTTACGATTCAGATTTATAAAGCACTGTTCACATGTTCAGTATTATTTTATAGATTAAACTACCCTCAGACAAAGGAACGTTTATCATAAAATATGTCCGTACACAATTTTTCATCTCCTACATAGTCTAAACCAGGGGTCGGCAACCTTTTAGCTGTAGTGTGCCAAGACACTCTACCAATATGATTCAGGGTGCCGCCTTAATTCTAAATTATATAATGGGGTTCTAGAGGAGAAGAATTTTATACCAAATTTACCTTTTAAACATATTTATTTAAAAAAATAACAAAATTCTAACATAAATTAAATTTCTTTAATGCGAACCTTGTCCCTGATTACTTTGTAGAGTGCCATTCAGAACCCCATCGCGTGCCAAGCCTGGCACGCGTGCCATAGGTTGCCGACGCCTGGTCTAAACCATGCTTGTCTAAAGTGCGGCCCACGGGCCGCATACGGCCCAAAACACTTTGAGATGCGGCCCAATCACAAATTATGAAAATATTTAAATTTGCTTATTTCTACTAAAAAAATTAATGTTTGCAATATTTTTCATTTTTGCAAAATACAAGTGATGTAAGATGATCAGCGCACCTGTGTATAAGTATATATATGTATAATATATACATTTTTATACATATGCTCACTTATAATTTTATTCATATATATCTAACTCAAATAAATATAATAAAAAGAAGTTATTTTATTTTAATAGAACTACACATAGGTTTATAGTTAATTTTATTTCCATTTGTTGAAAAAATATTTATGTGCGGCCCAGCATATATTTTTTTTTTTCAATGTGGCCCTCGTATGGTCAAAGTTTAGACACCCATAGTCTAAACCAAGGGTGGCCAATCCGCAGAGTGCCTGCTTGTGAAAATAAAATTTTATTTGATTTTAAAAACGATATTATTTCCTTATATTGTGGGAATTTAATGATAGGAGGTGAGTCACATCGAAGGGATGCTCACAGTCTTTCATGACTTCATATTGTAGGCCGTGGTCTTACCGCATAGGGTACTCAAAAAAAATGTTTTATTGTTTCTATTACACCATACTCTGGAGACGACTCTAATAATGTTGACATTCTTTTAGCATTTTGTGATGGCTGATTTGACATGTGGATTCCATACAGCTTTAAATCTAATATCATTTCTAATAACTTAACTTCCTTTTTATAGGAAATTATGGTTTGCGTGATTACCAGAGGAACAATGAGAGAATTTTCTTTTTCTGGTAAAGATGACCATTTAACACTTTGAAGGTGAGGGACTAAGACCTATCAATCATTGACAAGAAGATTTAGTGACACATTCTTCTGAGCAGTTGACAGATTTTTATTAAAAGACTATATTACAATATTGTCTATGTATTGGAGGTTTTTTACTTGAATTAATCTATTTGAATTAATGGACGAACAATAAATATAGAACAGTATGGGACTCCACACTGAACCCTGTGGTAATCCGAGATGTAATCCGAGATGTACCCTCCTGAAAATATTGAGACTATTTGAGTTTAGGAGAATAGTACGTTCTGAGAAAATATTATGAATCAAGATCCTCAACCTCTATGCGACACCCATCCCGAACACAGAGTTCAGATACTCCTATCGAATATTATCATATGCGTTGATGTCGAGCAATGCATCTAGCAAAAATTTTGAATATTATGTATTTTATTATTTTTTCTAGGTGTTGCCTATTTATTCATGAAAAATAAGCAGATACCATTTTTGAAAAAAAAAAACTATCATCCCTGGAGGGTTAATTGATGATGTAAAATAAGAAATATTGATTTTGTTTTCATTTATTTATTTATTCTCCACATTATTTGTTTTTTTTTAATTATGTATAATAAATTGTGTAAAATATGAAAACTTCATGAAAATATACTCAACTTTATTTTTATAAATAATTATGACAAATGCAGTGGCGAAATATCACTTAATGTATATTTATTTCCCAAAAATCACAACATGTTACAAAAAATAAATTAGATTTTTTACACCCATCTCAAAGGGAATGAATTAAAAATGCAAGATCTATGGACTGGGTATATGCTTAACATGCTATAAGTTTATTTTAACATAATGATTGCAGATTACAAAGAAGTGAGATAGTTGTTGTCAAACATCTATATTAGCTAATAATTCATCACCTTCCTCATCCTGCAAAAAACTACTAACATCTAAATTTTCCAACTCTGAATCTTCTATCTCGGGTACTTTGATATTTGTACCAGGAATAAAATTATCTTTTTGTGAAAAATAATTCATTATGCTGTTGTTTGATGAATCCTGAAAAACAGAATAATCCATATTTATATATTATTATGTATTCATAAGTAAATAACTTCAACTCCAATGGACAAAATCTCCCTGAAGAGTTCATTTACATATGAGACCATAAAAATATTACAGATCCGGCTACTTTCACATTAACTTATAGAGGGCAATTAGTGTCTCGAGATCATTGTTTGATTTGTTCAAAAATTATCTCACGGGTCGAAAACTGTCTGTTGGAATCGATGATGGACTCTCATATAATGTTTGAGGCTCTCACTTGGACATGTCAATATTTGCCTTGTTTATAAATTATCGTCGTTGGTTCAATGAAACCTCCTATGTGCTCCAAACCAAATTTTACAGGGGACGCAAAAAAACTGTTTTAAAGTCCACAGATCAACAAATGTAATCAAAATTATTATCAAATTCATGTAAAATTTTCAACATTTTACATGCAATTGATAATAAATTTGATTACATTTGTTGATCTATGAACTTTAAAACAGTTTTTTTGCGTCCCCTGTAAAATTTGGTTTGGAGCACATAAGAGGTTTCATTGAACTAATGACGTTATGTAGAAAACATATTCACTAATGTGAAAGTTTCAATCTTGACTGATGATCTTAAAATATCCAAAATCATAAACAATTCGAATGATTGAATTGTGCTACAGGAGAATTCCAATAGATTCCGTGACAATAAATTATAACTGAATACAGAAGTGTCAAGTAATGGGATTCTATCAAATGAAGAATCCTATTGTTCATGTGTGTGAGTTGAGTGGTTCTACACTAAAATCAGTAGAAGAAACTCCCTTTTTGAATATGCAATGATGATAATTATTCTTGGAATTCATTTGTTCGAGGTGTCCCCATCAGTGGAAATATTAGTGTGTGGCCATCATCCTAGGTTGCGCCACATTCACAACATTGCATGCCTTCTGCAGGCAGGTAGGTATCTTTACTTTGATAGGTTCATGACAGCAACTCGTAGTCTATTGAGGATCTTCCGGAGGGTATGACAGGTGTTTTCTAACAAGTATGCTCTCATATGAGTCTGAGCAAGCACTATTAATCTTAGAATTATCCAATCGAGATTTTCAAGTTATATAGATTCTACTGTGTAATGTATAATGTGAAAATATTAAATATTACTTTTCATATGTACCTGTCTTATATTAGTGGTATTTTGAAATGTATCCTTGCTGAGTCCAACTTTATTCAGCACCTGAAAAATTATCTTACTTTAGACTCACTCACCATGAAATGCAGAAAATATAGGTAAGTAGTAAAATGTGAATTTTCAAGCTTACAGAATGATTTATTATGTTTGTATTGAATTGAATATGTTTACTTATAAATCTTGATAATGCATTACATGAACATTTCCAGACTTACTAGACTAAAAATCTCTTACTGATCTGAAAACTGATCAATGTTTGTACTATAGAAGGTACCACCCATTAAAGGGCGATTATGATCTAGGTGTCAAGGACCACTCAGGCAATATTTGCAAAAAAATTATTAAAAATAATTATGGAGGCAATAGTTATTTAACAAATAAAAATGATAACTCTATCTGCCTAATTACCTGTAATTTACTTTCTAACATGGGCCACATGATGTCATCAGCAGTTCCACGAGCTATAAGATATTTTATATTAACTCCACCTTTCTGTCCGATTCTGTGTGCTCGGGCTTCAGCTTGAGTTAATATCTAGAAATATTAAATTAAAAAACTATTACGAACAGGTTTACAATAACAAAGTAAGATTAAACTTGCATTCTGCTTGTTTTGGAAGGATTTTTATAATTGAAAACTATTAGTGATAATCTCGCCATTGCATATCATCGCATTTTTTTTTATGTAAACTGCTCTATTGATTTTCTTATATGAATGATGATGTGCAAGAAGAATAAAATAATAAATAAGAATAAAAAATAAAAGAAAAAAATAAAATAAATAAATAAATCAGAAGTAATCTCACTTTTCTGGTCAAGAGCCACATAGGACAATGTTTATTTATTTATTTATTTACATCAACACACGTGAGCCTTTTACATATTAATCTAGCAGTATAACAAACAACAAACAGACACAATTCTTTTTTCTTTATTCTTTATTCTTTCTTATCATCCGTAGGCCATTGATTTGGCACTTGGAATCGTCAGGCAATTATATAATTTTTGTTTTACAAATGACAAAATAATCAAATTACAACAATACAATAAACAAATAAATAAAGAAATTTCATTGAATCAAAGTTTTTCGAGTGTAAAAGGCCCAAAATAACTTCTCGTCAGTATATGTAAAAAATAAATTGTAATAATTATAAATAAATAAATGAATTGAATCAATGCCAATTAGGCTGAACAGTCCCATTTAGCATTTCGTCGATATTGTAAAAAGCTTTTCCAACAAGATACCTTTTCACTTCTCTCTGATATTCTACATAATTGAGTGCCTTAACATTACTGGGCAATTTATTATATAAACTTATGCTAAGACAAATAAAGCTTTTTGAAACTTTAGCCAATCTATGTTCTAGGGGTCTTACATCTCGTTTACAACGAGTATTGTAATTGTGATAGTCTAAGTTCAGGGGCGTATTAGATATGTTCTTATAGGAATAAAGTAGGCACTCATATATGTATAAACTTGGTAATGTAAGTACTCCCAGTTCACTGAAGGCAATCTTACATGTATCTCTGGGTTTTATATTCATTAGTTCTCGTACTGCCCTTTTTTGTAATATAAATACTCTATTCCACTCAGCTCCCCTTCCCCAGAACAATACTCCATAGGACATGATACTATGAAAATACGCAAAGTAAACAAATTTGGCTGCGTCAAATCCACAAACTTCTTTAGTTTTTCTAATGGCGTAGATTGCAGAGCACAATTTTTTAGAAATACATTCAATATGTGCTGACCATTGCAATTTTTCATCTATTGTCACACCTAGGAATTTTGCCTCCCTAGTTGTCTGCAACCCTTGCTCACACAGTGACGCTATCACTGGGTCAGCATTTGTATTCTTTCTCAGAGAGAAATGAACGGTATTTGTTTTCGTCACATTAAGAACGAGACCGTTGGCACTGAACCACTCACCCATGCGATCTAACACCATGTGAACATTTTCTACAACTTTTTCTTTAGATTTATCATCCCTAATTAAGAGAGATGTATCGTCAGCGAACATTATTACTGTTTGATCCCTTGGTATAGCTGTTGGTAGATCATTTATATAAATTAAAAACAAAATAGGACCAAGTATAGAACCTTGTGGAACGCCACGTTTTACCACTGATGTTTGCGATCGGACACTACCCATTTCGGTCACCTGTTGACGATTTTCTAAGTATGATCGGAAAAAAACAATTTCTTTGTTAGTAATACCATAGTATTCTAATTTTTGTATAAGAATGTCATAGTCCACACAGTCGAAGGCTTTTGAAAGATCACAAAACACACCATAAGTGTCTCGTTTTTGGTCCATGGCTTCCAAGATAGTTTTGACAAGGGAAGCTATACTGTCAGAGGTATTTTTTCCCTTCTGAAAGCCAAACTGTTGTGGATGTAATATACCGTTCTGGGTTATGTACTGGGTAAGCTGCTCAGCGACCACCGACTCAAAAATTTTGCTTAATACAGGCAGTATCGAAATGGGTCTATAATTCCCAGGATCATCTTTGTCACCTTTTTTAAATATAGGAATGATCCTAGCTATTTTTAGTTTATCTGGGAAAACTCCTTGTTCAAGACAAATGTTGATTATTGTTGCAACAGATTGTGCAATGCCATCAACTATCAGCTTCAAAAGGCACGTTGACATGTGCCACAGATCATTTGTTTTCTTATTTTTAAGTTTTTTACATATTCTCAATATATCTGCCTGGGAAACTTTTTTAAATTTAAATACATTTTTTGATTTGCAAGAAGGTGACAAATATTTTAAAGCATTTTGAATAGAAAGATTATTGACTAAGGATGACGCTACATTCACAAAATAGTTATTAAAGGAGTTTGCTTTTTCTAAAACTTTTTCATTCATATGATTTGTTGTATGACGTTCATTGTCAACATTACGGGTTCTACCAGTCTCATTTTTAATAATATCCCATGTCGCTTTAATAGGATTTTTTGATTTTTTAATTTTATTGGCAAAGAATTTATGTTTTGCTTCATTACAGACCCGCTTAAACACTGCACTGTAAGTCCTAGTGAATTTTTTGATCTCATCAAAGTCGTCATTTTTTTTTCTTTCATACAAATCAAATAATGCTTTTCTAGATACCCTTATACCAGGAGTTGCCCAATCTACAAATGACATGCTAGATTTACAATTTAATCTTTTAATTGGGAAAACGTTATTGATTGTCAACACAACATCATTAAAGAAAATTTCAAATTGTTTATTTATGTCACAGTTTAAGAAATCAGAGTCACTCAATGTAAATGATATCAAATCTTTAAATTCTTCTACTTTATCTTTATGATATACTCTTTTACTAATATATTTATTTTTATTATTGGTGTGCGTTGATACAGATTCTGTTCTAAATTTAATTAACTGCCCATTATGGTCAGATCTAACTAAGTCCACAATGTTTGTTTCAATTATATCGGTATTAGTAAAAATATTGTCTATACATGATGCTGACTTATTTGTAATTCGTGTAGCATCAAAGATGCTACGTGTCAATAAAAACGAGTTCATAAAATCAATAAAGGAGTCGTTTTCTTTGGAGGGCTTGTATAGATCAATGTTAAAATCTCCACATACAATAATTTCTTTATTATTTTTATGAGTTGCTTGATTGAGGGCATTCTCCATGGTATTTAAAAAGACAGTATGACAACCAGAGGGAGGTCGGTATACGGATAGAATAATTTTGTTATTAATTTCTACACAACTTATTTCGCAATGTTTTTCCATAGATAGTTTTACTATATCAATTCTTTCTTTTGATTTATGTTTTTTATTAATCATTATAAGAGAACCCCCTCTAATTGTTTTATCCCTACAAAATTTACTAATAATATTAAAATGCAAAACACTATATGTAACCGCCTCCATCTCACAAAGCCACGTCTCCGTGAAGCACAGCACATCTGCCTGGCTCAATACTGGGGAAGTAGAGAGTTCATGTAATTTTCCTCGAAGACCTTGAGCATTCTGATGAGCGACACAGAACACGGTTGCACTATTCTCTGATGAAGATGATGACGTCACCACTTGAGTTTCCTTCATATGTGTTAAAGCAGCTATTTTTTTCTTTTTATATCTAGTTTCAAAATTATTACAGTTATTTCTAATGCTGTTTGCATTTGTATACATCATTGTCGGTGACTTGGAAAATTCAATATAATTCTATTATCAGGAGTCTGTGATTGATGCTGACTAGTTGATGGTCTATTTAAACTATTATCTAAATTCAATGTGGAGAAACTATTTTCAGGTATTTCTTCGCCTATGTTCATTAGTGGAATATTAATTATAGTGGTGGTGTCATTCATAGAGGAATGCAAGTTAGTTTTTATTTGTTCCGCCAATGATAATTGTTTGTTATTTATTTCAATTAATTTTAGGTCCTTATACAAGTTGCACATAGTATATAACATGCAATTATGCTTATATATCATCAAATTTTTTTCGTTATTATTAACATAGTTGGTTGTCGTTAGAATAAGGGACACTTGTTTTTCCATAGCTTTTTCACATATCAAATTTAACATATGTAATGCTTCTTTCTTCTTATTTCTTCTTTCTTTATTCCCCATAACAAGACAATAGTTAAGAATACATTTTTGTATAAATTTAAAGTAATTAATTAACAAGCAACAGTCAATAAAAAAAAAAGCAAAACAAAAGAAGTCAATAGGAAACAAAAGGTCTACAATAAATAAATTACACAAATTATGTCAATACAAACAAGCATGAATATGTCAATTAAAAAAATTCCGATCAGAAAAAACAAAGATAATATGTTGATAATATGCTATTAGGATGATTAGAATATCAATAAATATAGCACAGAACAAATAGATATTAATTAAATTATTACAAAATAGAATGGAAAAAACAAAGAAAAAAAGAAATGTCGATAAAATAAAGTAAAATAAAATTGTCAATGGATGTATTGTGAAGTATTATTGAGGGTTACACACTTACGAATTGGATATTTGTAGGTACAACCTTTGTATTTCAATATATTGTCATATTGTCTTCTCAGCTCGATTTTGAAAAAGATATTTCTCCAAATAAAAAAGTATGTAAATTTAGAAAAAAGTTAATAGATTTAAAAAAATAAGATTCCCTTTAAGAACCTTTTTAAGGTCCCAATTATCAAAATATTGTAATTTTTCTTGCACTTCTTTTTATAATGGTATAGAATTTTGAAATATTTCACGATCATAATATCAGAAGTTCATTTAAAAACTAAGTTTGTAGATTTTAGAAAGTAACATAGGCAACAGCACAAGGATATAAATGAATTGAATATAGATAACAGCACAAGGATAACTAATTCAACAAATACGATAATAGACCATATTCTCGACAATAAAATCAGCAACCAACATAAAATTGAACTATTAGATTGGCATGCCTTAGACCATAAATTAATTAAAATCAACTTGTTAAACATGCCTAAGACCAAGCAAAAAATGCACAATCGCGAGTACAAAATGTTGAATAATAACTTATTCAACCAAAACTTAAGGAAAGAAATTGCTTCCTTTGAAAACTTCAGTAAAGTTCTCAATAATTGTCAGGATCTTATAGATGTAATTAAAAAGGCCAAAAACGATTCCACTTATATTAAGCGTAAACGTACTCGCAAAAATAATCAATGGATGACAGCCGATTTATTGAAATTAATGGATAATCGCAATAAATTATATGCAAAGCAAAAACGAAACCCAGCTTCTCTTTCTGATAAACAAAACTTCATTGTACAAAAAAATCTTGTGACTAATGAAATTTAAAAGACGAAAACTAAATACATACAAAATAAAGTTGCTGATGCTGGAAATGATAGTAAAAAAATATGGAACATTATCAATAATGTGTTGTACAATTTTGGAAATAAAAATCACAATATTGATGAAATAAAAACTACTAATGGCATTGAGAATGACTCACAAAAAATAGGAAATGAATAAATACTTTATATCTATAGGTAAAAAACTTTATGACAATATCCAAGTAGAAAAATCACCAACTCGAAACCATACTGATTCCACTCGGATTCCTATTAGCTCAATGTTTCTTACTCCAACCAATGAATCGGAAATTATTAGCATAATTAAGGGTATGAAAAATACTTATTCTTCGGGGTCCGACCAAATTACATCACATGACTTGAAAAATACAATCCCAATTATAAGCAGTATACTAACCCACATTGTAAATAAATGTTTTAGGGAAGGTAATTTTCCTGATTGTCTTAAAAAGGCAATTATTACGCCAGTTCATAAATCAGGTCCAAAAAATGAAACATCTAACTATATACCTATTAGCATTCTAAGTACTATCAGTAAGCTTTTTGAAAAAATAATTTATTTGCGACTCAGTAGTTTCTTAAAAACAATTGGTGGTATAGATCAAAGAAAATATGGTTTTCAGAAGGCTAGTAATACCACAGACGCAACAGAATATATAAATGGAAAATTAGATAGTGGTAATTATGTTATTGCAGTGTTTGTTGATTTGTCGAAAGCATTCGACACAGTAGATCACAGCACATTATTGAGAACACTTCATAATTTAGGTATTAGAGGAAAAACATATGATCTCATTTGTAGTTATCTACAAAATAGAACTGTGGCTACCAAGATTAATGATAAAATAAGTAGTTTTGAAAAAATTGACATAGGAGTACCACAAGGATCCATCTTGGGTCCACTACTCTATCTTCTCTATATTAATAACTTACAATATCAATGTCTTTCGGCAAAATATTACGTATATGCAGATGACACCTTATTAATATATAGTGGTATGGACCCAACACAACTTGAACAAGAAATCAACGAGGATCTTGATAGATATGTGTCGTGGCTACATTCAAATTTTTTGACCATTAATGAAAATAAAACCAATTACTTGCTATTTTCTCAAAAAAATAAACCATCTATTAACTAAATATTACAGTAAATGGCGTACACATCTTATATATTATAAAAATGATTTTTGAATTTACATACTAACAAAGACCGGGCTATACTCGCCCATTTCGAGGAATTTGCGTTCCATGGACCTGACCATTACAAGATGAGGTATCTATTTGAAATAAAAACCCACTAAATGCCGTACTTTCTTTTTGAGAAGAGAGAAAAACAGCAAAAAAGAGTGTAAAAAAAAAGTGTGAATGAGATAAAAAATACGTTTTTTACGTGAGTTTGAAAGGGTAAGAAAATACTCTTTACCGCCAAAATTGTGTATCATATTATATTGCCATATCAAAATTAATTATGAAAAGTACTATAAATATTTATGATTAATTTGTATAAAATAAGCACAATTAGAATTTTCTTAAGTTCGTGCAAATAAAAACATTATAAATATTTTTAATTTCGTGCAAATAAACACATATATAATATTTTTTGCGTAAATAATCCAATTTAAAAATATTAAGCACGTGCTAATTGAAAAGCCAAAAACAATATGTTATTCGTCTGGCAATTATGTGTGTCATTATAACATTCCAAAATGGCGATCAATGAACGATGTGTCAAAAAGTACGTTCAATATTTTATTTAACATTAGGTGAGAATTAATTAACGTTTTCTATCTAAATAATTATAATCTATTATACCTGCTTTATATTTTTGTTACGAAAGAGTCAACATTATTATTTTTTTGCAGAAACACAAAAACGGTGTACCGTTACTCCATGCGAAAGGGTTGCGATTATCTAGATGCCTCTTTTTCACATTATACTCTTCCTATGAAAACGACATTATGACTTTGGAAATGTCGTGGGAAGAAGTGAAACAATCGTTGCAAAGAAACTGGACGGAAAAGGCTGTATTCTCTTCTCTATGTTTCCAAGAAAATCTTGAAAGGTTGATCAAGAGTCGTTTCATGAATGTTTGATGCAATAAATGAATTAACATAATAAAACTTTCTCTTCTCCTATGATATGTTTTGTGGCACAAATCACTCGAATCGGGTGTATTGCCGTAACCAATTAATAATAATAATAAAAATAATATGATTATGTTTTATAAAATATGTAGTTGAAAAGGAAATTAAGTAAAAATAGGTAAGTATCCATTATTTTTTTTGATATGGTTAGCTTTTGGTAGAAGGTAACATGATTTATATTATTATTGCAAAGTATCTTAATTACAAAAAAGGAGAAGGTATGTTTTATTCTTCTATTTTCATGTTCCTTTTACGCTTTGAAGGAAAAAAGCTTGACTTATTTTGAAATGTTTTTTAAGCCTCAGACTTCAAAAAATTGAAGGACTTTATTATTTCTTAGTATTTTTATTTATTTTTACTTTATAATTGTAGACTAAATATTTTCATTATATTGAATTAATTTCAAAATGGAAGTGATAAAAAATACAACAAAACTGAAACTAAAAGCTTGGAGATTATTTTGGTTATTAAACATCATGCTTGCACATAATGAAAACTCCTAATTTGTGTAAATTAGAATTGCATAATTTCGGCATATTTCATTCAATTCCATAGACCACATATGACAGACTGAATGAGAAACATGAGAAAAACAACAAAGAAAAATAATTGTGAAAATGGAATTATGAAATTCATAGACAATATTGTAGGTATGAGTTTTCCAATAAGTAGATAGGTAGGTACTAGATTTTTTTCAATCAACGAGTAGTATTTATTTTGGTTTTTTTTTACATTTTCATGAGTCTTTAAAAAAAAATCTTATGAAGGTATTTTCTTTGAAAATAATACTTCAGAATATTGAAGAATGTATATTCATACATCAAGGTTTCTTTTGGGAATACAGGGAGGGAATGCCTATTTAGGTAACATTAATTATTTCGTTCCATTTTAAGAACTGTTTTCCTTATAGGTACCTATATATACATATATTTTTCACTACTTTTACCCACGTAGGTACCTACCCATTTTATTTATTGAAATATGGCCGTGTGGAATGTCAAACTTTATAATATTACAGTGGGATGAGGTTTTCAGTACTTTTATCCACGTAGGTACCTACCCAATTTATTTATTGAAATATGGCCGTGTGGGATGTCAAACTTTAAGATTTTACAGTGGAAAGAATTATTCAGTGCTTTATCCACGTAAATACCTACCCATTTTTTTTTATAGAAATATGGCCGTGTGGGATGTCAAACTTTAAGATTTTGCAGTGGGAAAAGGTTTTCAGTACTTTTATCCACGTAGGTACCTACCCATTTTTTTTATTGAAATATGTTATTTTATTGAAATATGGCCGTGTGGGATGTCAAACTTCAAGATTTTATAGCGGGGAAAAGGTTTTCAGTACTTTACCCACGTAGGTACCTACTCATTTTTTTTATTGAAATATGGCGTGTGGGATGTCAAACTTCAAGATTTTACAGTGGGAAAAGGTTTTCAGTACTTTTATCCACGTTGGTACCTACCCATTTTTTTTATTGAAATATGGCCGTGTGGGATGTCAAACTTTAAGATTCTACAGTGGGAAGAGGAATTTAGTACTTTTATCTACGTAGGTACCTACCCATTATATTTATTGAAATATGGCCGTGTGGGATGTCAAACTTCAAGATTCTACAGTGGGAAGAGGAATTTAGTACTTTTATCTACGTAGGTACCTACCCAATTTATTTATTGAAATATGGCCGTGTGGGATGTCAAACATCAAGATTTTATAGCGGGGAAAAGGTTTTCAGTACTTTACCCACGTAGGTACCTACTCATTTTTTTTATTGAAATATGGCGTGTGGGATGTCAAACTGTAAGATTTCAAAGTGGGGAAAAGGTTTTCACTACTTTTACCCACGTAGGTACCTACCCATTTTATTTATTGAAATATGGCCGTGTGGAATGTCAAACTTTATAATTTTACAGTGGGAAGAGGATTTTAGTACTTTTATCCACGTAGGTACCTATCCATTTTTCTTTAGTGAAATATGGCCGTGTGGGATGTCAAACATTACGATTTTACAGTGAGAAGATGTTTTCAGTACTTTTATCCACGTAGGTACCTACCCATTTTTTTTATTGAAATATGGCCGTGTGGGATGTCAAACTGTAAGATTTCAAAGTGGGGAAAAGGTTTTCACTACTTTTACCCACGTAGGTACCTACCCATTTTATTTATTGAAATATGGCCGTGTGGAATGTCAAACTTTATAATATTACAGTGGGATGAGGTTTTCAGTACTTTTATCCACGTAGGTACCTACCCAATTTATTTATTGAAATATGGCCGTGTGGGATGTCAAACTTTAAGATTTTACAGTGGAAAGAATTATTCAGTGCTTTATCCACGTAAATACCTACCCATTTTTTTTTATAGAAATATGGCCGTGTGGGATGTCAAACTTTAAGATTTTGCAGTGGGAAAAGGTTTTCAGTACTTTTATCCACGTAGGTACCTACCCATTTTTTTTATTGAAATATGTTATTTTATTGAAATATGGCCGTGTGGGATGTCAAACTTCAAGATTTTATAGCGGGGAAAAGGTTTTCAGTACTTTACCCACGTAGGTACCTACTCATTTTTTTTATTGAAATATGGCGTGTGGGATGTCAAACTTCAAGATTTTACAGTGGGAAGAGGATTTTAGTACTTTTATCCACGTAGGTACCTATCCATTTTTCTTTAGTGAAATATGGCCGTGTGGGATGTCAAACATTACGATTTTACAGTGAGAAGATGTTTTCAGTACTTTTATCCACGTAGGTACCTACCCATTTTTTTTATTGAAATATGGCCGTGTGGGATGTCAAACTGTAAGATTTCAAAGTGGGGAAAAGGTTTTCACTACTTTTACCCACGTAGGTACCTTCCATTTTTTTATTGAAATATGGCCGTGTGGGATGTCAAACTTCAAGATTTTACAGTGAGAAGAGATTTTCAGTGCTTTATCCACGTAGGTACCTTTCCATTTTTTTATTGAAATATGGCCGTGTGGGATGTCAAATTTCAAGATTTCACAGTGGGAAGAGATATTCAGTGCTTTATCCACGTAGGTACCTTTCTATTTTTTTATTGAAATATGGCCGTGTGGGATGTCAAACTTTAAGATTTTACAGTGGGAAGAGGTTTTCATTACTTTTAGCCACGTAGATACCTACCCATTTTTTTAAATTTAAATATAAGCTGAGAAGGATGTGTGGTAAAAGTCCGGCGTAACAGTGATAAACAAAACGAATGTGAAATGAAAATTGGTGTAATTACAAGGATGAATGTGAATAAGTTAAGATGGCAAGCTCATTTTAATCAAATTCTACAGGACGGTCACGTGTTGAGCACATTGAACAGGAGAGCATGCATGAGGAATTGTATAACAGTGACGGAAGCGAAAGATGCATGCAAGGATAGAAGGAAGTGGTTCTCGATCCTTTCTGTCTACCCCGCGAGGGAAGCGGCGTGATGGTGTGTATGTAATGTAGGTACATTGTTATAATTTTATATACTGTTTAGTCTCACTAACATATATTCTATTATCTGTTATCTACTTTAATGTGACACTGTGTACATAGTTGATACAAAAATTATTGCTGCCTACATAAAATAATTTTTATTTATATATACATACCTACTTACTGTTTTTTTTTTAATATACATGATTCCCGTGCAACGCCGGGTATTTATAAGCTAGTAGAAAATAAAAACACTGTCAAATATTTAGGACTTGACATGGACAACAAACTCGACTGGGCTGTACACGTAAGAAACAAAATTGACAAATTGTCACCTATAATAGGAGTAATGAGACGAAGTGATGTGTTCAGCAGTAATGTCAAACATTTATTATACAACTCCTATATCTTACCCCATATAATGTACGGTCTTGTAGTTTGGTCTCAATGCAGCGTTCAACAAAAAACATCAATTCAAAGATTGATGAATAAAGCATTGAAACAAATATTTGGACTACACAGATTAACTAGAACTGACGAATTGTATAAAAAAACGCAAAAATTTAAAATCTTTATAAATTCACATAAATATGTGTACGAGGGTGTGTGTGAGAGCGTATGCGAGTGTGTTGTGTGTAACTAGTAATTAGTGTCGACTTATTTAATGTATTCAATTTAATTTATTTAATCATATGGAAGATTGAATTAAATGCTATTTTAAATTTCACATTTTGTGATTGAACATTTTGCAAATGAAGGTATCTCTATTTTTTGTTTGCTTTATTATTGCGTAATTTGTTGATTTAAAAAAAAAAAAGTATTACCAAATATAATATGAATCATTACTAAGGTATTACTGATTTGTTGTATTTGTTTTTTTTAATTTTATAAAATTTGGTATTAATTCAAGAATTTTTACTTTTACTTTTTAATCGTTGACTTTTAATTTTTCTTGCATTATTTGTGATTGTTGTTTTATTGTGTTTTTTATGCAATTGTATTGCATGTTAAGAATTGTGTAAAAGGCTTCATGCCGTTGATATAAACAAATAAATAAAGTACCTATAATTCAGGTTAGAAAATCTTAGTCTGTAAAAAATTGGGAATAGCTCTCAAATGTGTTATCATTGGATATATTTTCTTAAAGTTTATTATTTAGGTTTTGTTTAAAT
>OX388306.1:16825042-16849564 GCA_947579605.1 Athripsodes cinereus | reverse complement strand
TCTAATAAATTTGACTGTCCTGTCATGTCCCAACCAAAGTTGGATTGTTTACCCGCACAATACCTTTTGCCTAAAACATTTTTATAGTTTATTAAATATTCCATCAGATATGAAACATGGTGGAGATTTAATTTCATCAACTTACCATATTCTACAAAGCCACCAAAAAAGTAAGGGTCT
The DNA here is from genome assembly GCA_947579605.1 of Athripsodes cinereus. Lineage (NCBI taxonomy): Eukaryota > Metazoa > Arthropoda > Insecta > Trichoptera > Leptoceridae > Athripsodes > Athripsodes cinereus. Next base: position 16,849,384 of record OX388306.1, on the reverse strand, counting down.
ATTATCTGTAATTGTGTGTACAACTCACTGGGTCTAGATAAAGCTGGAGTACCACTAAGTAAGATCACACGTTTGGATATTTTTGTCAACTTCATAACACATTCAGTTGACTGTGCCTTGTGAGATTTTAACAAGTGAGATTCATCCTGAAAAATAAAATAATTTCATATTAACTTAATACCAACACCTACTATTTTAATAAATTGATATATATGTATTTAAGCTATTTTTTGTGGTTACTTTTTTAATTTATTTTTGAACAAGCATTAAGGGTTTTGTAATTTTAGGGACGATTTTCTCGGGGGGAGTCCCTCTGGCAAATCCTGAACCCTCCTTTGAAAAAAAATGTTTCCTTGAGTCTGGATTATATAGGAGCTTTGCTCTTGAAACATCCAGGGGAAAGTGGTGGGAAAAACCCATAATGTAAGCCCAACGAAATTGATGATTTTTAATATTCAACATTAAGTTTTTAGTAATTTTAATAGTATATAACATTAAGTAATCCAATGGTGAAAGGAGAGTACAAGAAAACATGAAATAGAAGCTGTGTAGATTTAGAAGAGTAAGTGACGATAGTTGTCCTGGTTTCAAAATTGAGGTTAAAGATAAGTAGAGTGTATCGGAGTTTTATTTTATTTTATTTTATTCCTCTTAAAGGACACAAACAGTTCAAATTAACAAATATTAACAGTCATATTTTTCCAGAAAACAAACCAATCAAGGTCCCGCAAATTACCGAAGCGTATGACGAACAAGTAAAGTTGCAAGTAAACAGTTATAACACAAACTCACCCCACCCATATCAAATGCAAAAATCAAAACAAACCTCGTGAAAATGAGAAGCTTAAAATTACACTACAATAGAATTTATAAAAATATATAATAATTAAGAATTAAAACAATTGAGATTAAAATAGTTCAAATTATGAATTGATCGAATCTCTGTCTCTCTTTAGAATCAAGAATTCAGTGTACTCCTTACACCCCTTCTGAACTCTGCCTTGCTGATCGAGAAGAAATCAAGATTTATATATGATCTATTATACAACGTACAAGTACGTCTCACAAATGAGCCCCGAACATAATTTGTGGCACTGGGCGGCAATCTAAACAAAAAACCAGATTCCGAGTGGGGCAAGGAGTTAAACGAGATATGCTGATTTTCATTCCTCCTACTATCGACCTACTTGACTTGCCTACACAATAACATTGCTAATAGTGAGGATGTTTGGGAGTGTATTTTGATTTATCATAAATCCACATTCATATTTTATTTCAAATTAGTCAACAGATCACTACAAATAAAAACATAAGTTAGATTAATTTTGTATAACATAAATTAATTTTGTAAGTAAATTAGTTTTTACTAGGTTTATGTCAATGTGTCGTGGTTAGATGGAAGAAATCACTTTATAGTGATAATCTCGCCACTGCACATCATTCTATTTTTTAAAAAAAATGTATATTATTTTGTTAACACTGTTTTGTAATGATGATGTGCAAGAAGAATAAATAAATAAACATATTTTCTTACAAAAATACATATTTACCAATATTATAACCCCAAACTTTCTTTGTCTTAGGAGATCTATGGAACGTATACACATAGAATAACTAGTAATGACAATTTGTACTTGATTGTCTGTCAAATATTCCTTATCTTTGCCCGATGATACTGAAATAATATTCATCATTGGAATAGATGGCAGCAACTCATGAATTTTAGATTCCCAAGTGGCTCTGCAAATTAAATTATTATTTTTACAAATTGAGAGAGACAAAAGACGTCTATCTTAATTAAAATCTATAGAGCGGAAAAAATGTTTTATGTTTTCTAATTTCATAATTCTTAAATAATGCATGACCGATATTATATTTTTGAAAAAATAATATTTTACAAACCTCATAGAAGATGTTGTTATAATTAGTAAAGGCCAATCATTTAAGTAATAATGTGCGATGGCAAGTGCCTCAAATGTCTTTCCTAAGCCCATATCATCTGCAATTAAACAGCGTCCTTTCTTTTTTATACCAAACCTGAAATCATGATAACAATCACATTTTATTAAAAATACTACAAACAACAAAATTCTTATCATTAAACATGTATATGTATGTATGTACCCAGGTGTTAAATAAAAACTATGTTTATTCTTAATATTAATATAATACAAAAATAAGCAACTGTTTATTTATTTTTATTTTCATCACAAAATATATCACTTGGTTTATTTTAAAATCTTAGTACATTAATTCCCTGATCACTCGTAAACGAGTGGATAACCTTTAAAGATAGAATAGAATAGTACATTAATTTATAGAGAAATATGATTAGTTGCATGGTATTTGAGTTTACATTGTAATTTTTATAGTTGAAAATAAAATTTAACAATATATTTTTTAACTGTATTATTTAGAAATGTGAATAATTGAATTGACTCACATTACACCCTCTATTTGGAATGGCATCAATTTGTTACGCAAATGTGGCTCCACTCTACTAATATCAACATTGTCTGTTTCGGGAGGTGCTCTCAGTACCTATGGGATTTATACAAGAATTGAAATACACTCTCACTAAAATGTTGTTCTCACGAGGCGAATATCGTCAGGAAACCAAAATATCGTAAGCCATTTGAACCGTGTGAACAAATTGACAGTTAATCTAAAACGATAAAAACCAGTAAAAACGATATCATCTCAAGTTGACCACTTTTCAACATTTTTCATTGGCGGAATGATTCCCGCATGGGTAGATGTGCGCAACATCCATATCTATGGTAATAACTTTATAACCTATAAATTTTATAATGTTTCCTGTTTCGTGACAGCTGTTATCTTTGTTGTTGGTTTATGGCGTTTGTTTCCTTAATTAAAAGGCACCTTACAACCTCTACTATAACATTTTTTTGGCCTCCCCAAAATACACAAAAATCCCGTTACTTTAAGACCAATTGTTTCTCAAATCGGATCACCTACTAGTCAACTAGCTAAATACCTATCCAACTTACTATACCCGATGTCAATACAAGTGACTCATACATAAAAAACTCTTACCACCTAATAGACACCATAAAAGACATTAAACTGCAACCAAACGACATTCTAGTTAGCTTTGACATAGTTTCACTTTTTACTAACGTACCTATACAAGAAACAATAGCTATCATCAAAGACAAACTCAATCTCAAACCCGACATAATCGACCTAATCACACACTGTATGAACGACACTTTTTTCTATTACGAGACCTATTACAAACAGGTACGAGGTGCGAGTATGGGCTCATCGCTGTCTCCGGTCCTGTCAGACATATTTCTCATGGAACTAGAGAAAAAAGCCTTCGAAAACACTGAATACAAACCTTCACTTTTCAAAAGATACGTCGACGATACACTGGCCATCTGGCCACATGGCTTAGAAAGACTAAATGACTTCTTAACACACCTTAACAACTTACACCCCACCATCAAGTTTACAATGGAAATAGAAAACAACAGACAGTTACCCTTCCTCGACGTTTTACTCACAAGAAAAGATGACGGATCATTGTCATACACTACATACCGAAAAAAGACGCACACAAACAGATACTTACACGCTAACTCACACCATCACCCATCACAGATTCAAGCAGTAGCCAGAACACTCGTAGATAGATCGTACAAACTGACAGACAGCCAAAACCAAAACCACGAGATTAACACCATTAATGACATACTGACAAGCAACGGTTATAATAAACGACAGATCGACAAAGCACACAGACTCAGCACACAAACATCTAATACTCTTGACAATACCGACCAAAGACATATAAGTACATGTACTCTCCCATACATCAAAGGAGTGACAGACAGACTAGGACGAATTCTTCGCAGAAACAACATACGAACGATCTTCAATACAGACAGAAAAATAAGCACAACATTGACTAGACCGACGGACAAAATTACTAACGAAAATCAAGGTGTATATGAAATAGGCTGTCAGGACTGTGAGAAAGTGTACATAGGCAGAACAAACCGCCAAGTCCTACATCGCATAGCAGAACACCAAGTCGACGTGAGAAACAAAAAACATACGTCTACGCTAGCGATGCATACCCTCATGGAAGGACACCGAATCGATTTTAAGAACGCAGCTACGATTCAAAAAAGTAACAGAATCTCACAGAATCCTGTACAAGTCTATTCATATAGCCAAGAGAGACTTTGCACTGAACCAACGAGACAAAACAAATAAATTACACAAAACTTACCACCACTTGATAGACAAAATTAGGACGAACACATTATCTTCTACACAAAAAAATGACAACATCGCAAACTTACCTACGCTAACGAATGGCAACAACGCAGACAAATTTACAACGAAACAAAACAACGAGACAGCGTCCAACCTTACCCCCCCTACTGCTACCCCCACCCCTACATCTTCACAGGTTCTACGGCGAAGCGAGAGGCTCAGGAAGAAATAGTCAGTCGGTTTGACAATGGATGCCCGAGCGCATTCGAAAGCTCACCACCAAACAAAAACACGCGATGTGTCCGCAAAGACAATCTATACATATATATATATATATATATATATATATAATTGTTTAAGCTTTCGCAGCGTCTTGTATCGTTGATGTTTTCGGGTTTGCTGCGTGGATCTCCGTCGTTCTTTCTTCTAGCTTTCAACTTCGATGTTGAAGCCATCTTCATTCCTGAAGACGAAAGCTAGAAGAAAGAATGACGGAGATCCACGCAGCAAACCCGAGAACATCAACGATACTTATATATATATATATATATATATTTTAGCAGTGAAGCACCCGGTAAATAATTGGTCTCCCACTCTTTTCCAAAACAACTGGCTCAAACTTTCCTGATCCAGAACAGATCAAAGGAATTAACCTACACAAAATTTTGAATTTCTTTCAGGTTTGTGTGAAGACATCTAAGGACTAAATCCCACAACGGACTACATCTAGAAGTCGAGGCAAGCAAGATCTTTGGATGGAAGAAAAAAACATGAGACAAGGACCAACAATTCTTCATTTTTCAAATTAATTTTATGAGTTATCATATAATAGAAAGTGATATTTTTTATTCCAATTCCTAAAATAAGAATCTAAAAATTAAATATTTTCTAGTTTTATTGAAGCATAACTAATAGTTATACTAACTACCTATATATAACTATTATTTATATTTTTTTACAACAGTTATAGTAGCTGAATACTATAATTTTGAATTGTTGGCTTATGGAACTGGGCAATGGATATTTATGTGATGGTTTGATGAAACACTTGCAAATAAGTTTTCCACTATTTAACAAACATTTATCTAGAATTATGAATAAACTTACATCAAGTACATTCTGAGGAATACTTCCTAAAACAATATATGGTTTGAGTGGAGCTATTTTTGACACCAATTCTTCATAGTGTAAGACTGCAAAGTTCCATAGCTTCTTCTCACCATCTAAACATAAAACTCCAATTCAAACACAGAGTTATACTGAATAAGGAGAGATTATAATTATTATTAAAAGCTATCAAGCAGGCAGCTAGAGCTAATGTGCTTGATATCCACACTATTGATGTCGCTCTATACTGCTTGTGTTTTTTTTTGTTATAGGCACTTCAATTGAAATCCTTGGAAATCAAAGTAAGTATAATTTATATTTGTTTTATTTATGAATATGTATATATATATATATATATATATATATATATATATATTGTTACGTAATCACCATTAGGAGGGTACTTAAGTTTGGAAGTTTAATGAATTTGAATTTTTATATTATTTTTGGTTATGGAATGTTTGGAAAATAATGACAGGTTTTTGTTTTGGTTTTGATAAAAAAAAAAAAATCTAGATAGGCTTGAAGAAAGATGTTATATAATGTGTATATAAGAAATCTGTGTGAACTGTAATAATATGTGACGTATATATAAATAATAGATGTTGTAATATGTATTTTAAATAAATAATAATTGTAAATAAATAAAAACGTTTAAATAAATTGTTAATTTTCAAGATGTCATCCTTTTAATTGAATTCAGACTTTATTTTCCCTGACACAAGTTATAGAAAAACGATTTACGTTACATTGGTGTCAGGTGTGGGGTTGTGAATCAGATATTTAAGTGCTTAGTGGAAATAAAGACTGTGTAAAATATGTCATCAAAAAAATTAACTCTACTTGACTTGAAAGTGGTGGATCTGAAGCGCGAACTAGAAGAAAGAGACGCGGATACATCTGGAACGAAGGGTGTGCTCCAACTTCGACTAAGAAAGGTGATGGAAGAAGCAGGTGAAGATCCGGAAACATATATCTTCGAGTTGCCTATAACCACCAGTGAGCTTTATAAAGAAATCGAAAAGAAGCTTCAAGAAAATGCTACAGCTATGAAAGAAGAAATAGAAAGGCTTCGAGAAGATTCTAGAGGAACGAAAGAAGAAATTGAAAGGAAGTTTCAAGAATATTCTGTGTCCTTTGATGAAAGGATTAGCGAGTTAACAAAGCAGGTGAAAGTTTTGGAGAATCAGGCGCTTTCTTCAACAGCAAGAACGGATTTTGAGCAGAACACAACGGTGGACACAGAGTTCAAGTGTGTAGAGAGTGGTGCAACTTCAATGGTGGAGCATGTGCGTAGTGATATGCCAACTTTTGATGGAAAGAACTCTTGGGAAGAGTACTTAACTTTGTTCGAAACAGTAGCTATGATAAATGGCTGGTCGATGACAAGAAAAGCATCAGTATTGAGTATATCTTTACGAGGAGATGCTTTAAGAGTCCTTCAGATGATTCCGCTTGCGGACAGACAAAACTTTAAATCTTTGGTTGAGAGACTGGAGATGCGATTTGGACAAAAGCATATGGAACAAGTTTATAGGTCACAGTTGAAGAATCGTGTGCAGAGGCCCAATGAAACTCTACAGGAATTCGAGGCGGATGTAGCGCGTCTAGTGAGATGTGCATACCCTACAGTTTCTGATGATGTATGTGAAAGTCTTGCAGTAGACAAGTTTTTGGATGGACTACGAGCAAGTGAGACACAACAAGCTATAAAACTGGCTAGACCACAAACTCTTAGGGATGCTTTAACCCAAGCACTCGAATTTGAAGCTGTAAGACAATCCGTACGAGGTCACGCTCAATCCTGTGTGATGGAAGCTGTACAAGAAAATCAACCACTTTCAATAGAAGACGTAGTTAAGAAGGTTTTGGAGGCCTTGAAAGGAAAGAAGAGACAACTACGTTGCTGGGACTGTGGACAAATTGGACACCTGCGTAATCGGTGTCCAGGAAAACTAAAAAGGGTTGATGGAAAGGGGCAACTGTTGACCCGCATTGCCAATGCCTCGAAGAGATATGCAGATGTTGCGTCGTTCAGCGGACAAGTCAGCAGCATGTTTATAAATGGCAAAGTAAATGGAAAGAATTTGAAACTTTTGTTGGACACTGGAGCAACAAAGACAATCATGAGACCTGATTTAGTTTGCGAAAAAAAACAAATAAAATCAACTAAATGGACATTACGGACGGCAACTGGAGAGTCGGCGTCTGTATGCGGTGAGACAGTTGCCAACTTTCACATTGGAAGCACCATCTTCGATCATCAGGTGTTGGCGGCTGAGATAGAGGAGGAAGTTATTCTTGGAATGGATGTAATGGCGAAGTATGGATTCAAACTGGATCTGAAGAGGCGAACTCTGAAAATTGGGGATGAAGATATTCTTGTACAAGAGCATGAAGAATTCGCTACACGTGTGCTTGCGGCAGAAGTTGTTACTATTCCAAAACAAAGTGAAATGTTAGTACGAGCCTACTTAGATTGTGACATTCCAAATGGACATGTTTTAGTAGTGGAGTCCAACGCTAATACTGAAGCTGGAAAAGGAGTGTTGATTGCGAGAGTCCTGATTCAAGCTAAAAAGGATATTTTGGTCAGGCTAATGAATATCAATGACTATCCAGTGACTATCAAAGAAGGAGTTTATTTAAGTATGTGTTCATCGGTTTCGTCAGTAACATGTAGAGTGAGCGGTGGCCAAGTTTCTTCAGAGGAGGTACCAAAACACCTTGACGACTTAGTGAAGGAGGCTTGTAAGGAACTTACCAAGGAACAGAGCAAACAGATTAGATCCTTCATCGCTAGAAATCAGGATGTCTTCGAGAACCCAAGTCAACCCAAAGGAAGAACAAGTGTTGTTAGTCATCGAATAGACACAGGTGATGCAAGACCCATTCGTCAAGTACCCAGAAGATTACCTTTAGCAAAACGGGCGGAAGCAGATCAAATTATTCAAGATATGGAACGGGACAAGGTAATAGAACCGTCAAGCAGTCCATGGTGTTCACCTGTAGTGCTGGTTAGGAAGAAGGATGGCTCAACTCGGTTCTGTGTTGATTTTCGCCAACTTAATAATGTTACTAAGAAGGACAGTTACCCTTTGCCTCGTATTGATGATACGTTGGACACATTGGCTGGCTGTAAAATCTTTTCAACGTTGGATTTGAAGAGTGGATATTGGCAGGTTGGACTGGAACCTAAGGATAGAGAGAAAACAGCATTCTCTATTGGAAGTGGATTATGGCAGTTCATTGTTATGCCGTTTGGACTTTGTAACGCTCCGGCTACTTTTGAGCGTTTAATGGAAAGCGTGCTGAGAGGATTGTCGTGGGAGACCTGTTGTGCTTGGAAAATGTTTTGAGGAGCACTTACGAAATTTGGAACAAGTGTTTTCACGATTGAGAGCGGCCAACTTGAAACTCAATGTTAAGAAATGTACATTGTTCCGAAGACAAGTCAACTATCTGGGTCATGTTGTCTCTGAGGAAGGAGTGGCGGTGGATCCTGAGAAGATTAGAGCTGTTCAAGACTGGCCTACACCTAAAGACAAGCATGAAGTAAGAAGCTTTTTAGGCTTAAGCACTTACTATCGGCGATTTGTTTTGGGCTTCGCTGATATCGCTAAACCATTGACAAAACTCACAGAAGAAAGTAATGAATTTATATGGGATTCAAAATGCCAATGCGCGTTTGAAGAATTGAAGAAGGTATTGATTAATTCCCCGATTCTAAGTTATCCTCGAGCCGAAGGGAATTTTATTCTGGATACGGATGCAAGCAACGTCGGCATTGGAAGTGTACTATCTCAGGTTCAGGATGGTCAAGAACGCGTAATTGCGTACTTCAGTAAAGTTTTGTCAAGGCCGGAACGCAACTATTGTGTAACGCGAAGAGAGTTACTTGCTGTAATCAAGTCAGTTGAGCACTTCCGCAAATACCTATATGGACGGAAATTTCTTTTAAGGACAGATCATTCGGCGCTTGTATGGCTGTTACGATTCAAGAATCCTGAAGGTCAGGTTGCAAGATGGATAGAAAGATTGCAAGAATATGACTATGATTCTGAGCATCGAGCTGGACTTCGTCATAAAAATGCTGATGCACTGTCAAGGCGTCCATGTCCAGAGGATTGCCAGCATTGTAATAAAGCGGAGGAAAGGTTCGTCATGATTCGTAGAACTACAGTCATCGATAATTTTTGGCAAGATGATGAAATTCGAGCGCACCAGTTGGAAGATCCTGACCTTGGACTTTTGATGCAGTGGAAAGAAAATGATCAAAAACCTTCATGGGAAGAAATAGCTTCATGTTCACCAAATGTTAAATCATATTGGGCACAATGGCAATCCATAGTTGTGGAAAACGGGTTGTTGAAACGTATTCTGGAAAGTGAAGATGGAACACAGCAGAAACAACAGCTATTGGTTCCAAGGAAGAGAGTTCCTGATGTCCTTAAGCTGCTTCACGATGATGTGTCTGGTGGACACTTGGGAGTTAAAAAAACTACAGAAAAGATTCGTCAGAGATTTTATTGGGTCCGTTACACTGAAGATGTAAAAGATTGGTGTAGAAGATGTGTGACTTGTGCTACTTCGAACGGACCTCAAAAACAGAGGCGTGCGCCAATGAGACAGTACAATGTAGGTAGTCCATTTGAAAGAATAGCCATCGACATAGCAGGACCGTTTCCCACAACTGAAAGAGGGAACAAGTATATTTTAGTAGCAATGGACTATTTTAGTAAATGGACAGAAGCCTATGCATTACCAAATCAAGAGGCTACCACTGTTGCTGAAATCTTGGTAAGAGAGCTGATAAGTCGTTTTGGAGTACCGTTGGAGCTTCATTCGGATCAAGGAAGAAATTTTGAGTCAGCCGTATTTCAGCAAGTATGTGAGATATTGGGAATTCGAAAAACGAGAACAACTGCTTTGCATCTACAGTCGGATGGAATGGTGGAGCGAATGAATCGAACATGTGGAAAATATCTGTCGAAGGCGGTGTCTGATCATCAGAAGGATTGGGACGAATACATCCACTTGTTCTTATTGGCCTATCGTTCGGCAATTCATGAGACAACGGGACAAACACCAGCGAGTGTGATTTTTGGCCGTGAACTACGGTTACCTTGCGACTTGCAGTATGGATCTAAGCCTGGAGAGGATCTTGTTGGAGAAGATTATGTATCGGAACTTCGGAGAAAGATGAACGACATCCATGAACGTGTGCGGGCTAATATTCAAGTCGCTAGTGACAGGATGAAGGAAAGATATGATGTCAAAGCTGTGGAAGGAGGGTATCAAGCTGGAGATTTAGTTTGGTTGTTCAATCCTCAACGGAGACGAGGCTATTCACCGAAGCTTCAAAAATCCTGGGAAGGACGGTACGAGGTGATTAAAAGAATAAATGACGTTATTTATCGAATACGACGAAAATCAAATGGCAAGCCGAGGGTGGTACATTTCAATCGCTTAGCACCGTTTTTAGGAGACAATAAAAGTGAAGGAAACAACCCGATTGTTCAAGTCTGTAAAGTCCTAAGTGAAGAGAAGAGTTTTGAAGAGTTTATGAAGACGCCTCAACGAAGAATTCATCATGGTGTCACTATCGAAGTTGAGCAAGATCTTTTTGACACTCCAGAGGATTATGTTTTGGCTCATTGCTTGGCTCAGAATGCAAAATTTACTAATGGCATAGCCAAAGTTTTCAAGAAGAAGTACGGGATATTGGAAGAGATTAAGGCCAAGAGTTTGAAAATTGGAGAAGCGGTCCATCTACAGCATGGGGAACGACATATATTTTACATGGTAAATAAAGCAATCCCTGAAGAACAAACAGAGTATGTTCAGATGTGGCACTGTTTACAAAGTTTGCGGGATCAAATGTTACAAATGAATCTTACGAAGCTCGGCATACCAAGGATAAGTGGCAGTATGGATTGGAAAGTTGTTCGAAATATGATAGAAGAGATCTTCTGTAATACTGGAATTAATGTTTTAGTTTGTTGTTTTAATCCAGGGTATAGTGAGAACATCAAGAAGTCTGTACCTTGTTATTTCTTCAAGACTTCACATTGCAGAGAGGATTCAGGATGCTCCTATCTTCATCCAGAGAATTCGTTCGGGACGAACTAAATTAAGAGGGAGGCAATGTTACGTAATCACCATTAGGAGGGTACTTAAGTTTGGAAGTTTAATGAATTTGAATTTTTATATTATTTTTGGTTATGGAATGTTTGGAAAATAATGACAGGTTTTTGTTTTGGTTTTGATAAAAAAAAAAAGATCTAGATAGGCTTGAAGAAAGATGTTATATAATGTGTATATAAGAAATCTGTGTGAACTGTAATAATATGTGACGTATATATAAATAATAGATGTTGTAATATGTATTTTAAATAAATAATAATTGTAAATAAATAAAAACGTTTAAATAAATTGTTAATTTTCAAGATGTCATCCTTTTAATTGAATTCAGACTTTATTTTCCCTGACACAAGTTATAGAAAAACGATTTACGTTACATATATATATATGTGGTGGAAAATGTTATCACGGAGATCTATATTCGAAAAATATTTTATTGGATTACTCCGTGTACATGGATTATTACCCAAAGGGGCATATTTCCAACGTTTCGGCTGAACACGGTCAGCCATAATCATGGATTAATATTTAAGACATAAATAGAGGTAATAATAAATAAAATGGTGGAAAAAATATATAATAGTAAAGATGGAAAGAGAAAATATGTACTAAAATGTACGTGTTCAGCCGAAACGTCGGAAATATGCCCCTTTGGGTAATAATCCACGTACACGGAGTAATCTGATAAAATATTTTTCGAATACAGGTCAAATCTCGATATAACGAAGCTCACGGGACCGAACAAAACATTTCGTTATACTGAAAATTCGTTATACCGAATTCATAGAATTATGACACCCAAACATACACAAGTGTACTCCTGAGTCAAAATAATGGTAACAGGATGTCCGATATTCCAGCTTGAATAATATGTAGGTACCTATAGCAGAACAAATACATACTAGACTTTAGCGCGGTACATTTTTTGCGCAACATTAATAATTACAACGATAATAATAATTATGCTGTCTCACTCCACATCATTAAGATGATAATGGTCTCTTTCCTACTAATGCTGAAGTATAGAACACCCTTTGTACCTGCTGAGGGTGTCGTGTTCCTATCATAAAAAAAATCTTTGTTACTGGACAGAAAACAAATAAAACAGCGATCTTCAAACTGTGATACATAGATTTATTTAAAAAGTATATTTATTGCATACATACTCCACATGATGAAATGATTTAAAATAAAAAAAAAATATGTTAATATAAAAAGTGTACAAAAACAGCAGAAGATTATAATTTTTTGACAAAAAAATTAGAAATTTTAGTTTGTTTTGAATTTTCTGTAGCGGCTTTAAAAATGTATTCCTCCAACTTTGAAATATTTTAAAAAGCATCTTATATCTCCTCGAAAATGCTAACTTTCTCCTTCAGAGCGAATTGTCATCGTTTTTGCTCCATTTTAATAAAGACAAAAAACACACAAAAATGATGTAATGTAAAATGTTTTTTAAAAAAAGTTTAAAATCACCGAAATGTAGAACAAACACAACAGGATACAGTGCAATGTAAAGTTTTAGAATCAGCGAAATAAAGACAATAAAACGAAATAAACAAGAGGAACACTTGTAAACCATATGTGATGCAATCACTTATAAACACGTGTTATGTCACCAGAAATCAAGAATAAACCAATTTCACAAAAAATTTGAGTTAATTTAGAAGTAAATTCTAAAGCACTCAGACAAAAACTTCGTTATACTGAGATCGGTCTTCGTTATAATGAATTTTGGTTCAGTACATTTTGTATGGAAATTTCTCGGGGACAAATTATAGATTCGTTATACTGGAAATTTCGTTACTTCGGTATTCGTTACACCGAGATTTGACCTGTATATATATATATATATATATATATATATATATATATGTTAGAAAAGGTGTTTTCGCAGAGCATATTATGTATATAAAAATATCGTTTTTGGGTACTCTACGCACAGTAGCCTTGAAAAAGGCTTTTTAGTTGGTCTTGAGAAAGACCATTGGCTTCTTCTGCCCTACGTTTCGTGTAGGATTCAAGCTGACATCAGCTGGGGTGTAGAGGGGCGGTGGCAGGCATCGGCGGCGCGAGTGTCGTGAAGGCAGCAGGTGTCAATGAGTGAGGTAGATCGGAGATTTATCGACGTACATCTACTCCGATTCACAGCTGCAGCATGAACCGTTTGGTTGTAGTGAGAGAGCGTGCAGTGAGGCGTGTGCTACGTCGTGCAGGCTGGGAATTGACTGTGTTAGCATGTCGAGTACGGGTGTTGGTCGTACGGTCTGGGATGTTCGGGTGACGTCGGTCGATGGTATTCGGGTGACGGCTCTGCGAGAGGGAGCAATCAAGCGTGAGGATGAGTAATGTATTTTTCTGAAAAAATGCATCAATACCGACCGGTTCACGCTGCAACCGTGAATCGGAGTAGGTGTACGTCAATAAATCTCCGATGTCCCTCGCTCATCGATGCCTGCTGCCTTCACGACACTCCCGCCGCCGAAGCCTGCCACTGCCCCTCTACGCCCCAGCTGATGTCAGGTTGAATCCTCCACGAAACATCGGGCAGAAGAAGCCAATGGTCTTTCTCAAGACCAACTAAAAAGCTTTATTCAAGGCTTCCATACGTAGAGTACCCAAAAACGATATTTTTATAATATATATTTGAATAATTGTAAATTAATTTAAAATATTAGTGTTATTTAGAAAAAAATGATTTAGTACAAAATTGATATTTCATGCATTTCTTATCATAAAAGTGTATTCAACATTGACTGTTCATTAAATTTTAAATATTGAATATTTTTAGTTCACAGCACTCACCGTAACTTTTTGATGGAATGGTTTTAAAAATATTTATCAATTGCTCACAGAATTCTGACGGCTTCACTTCAAAACGATCTTGTGATATTAAATATGTACAACCAGAAATTGTTTTCTTATTGTAAAATGTATCAGTATTGGTGACTGGTAATCTTTTTTGAGAATTATAAGGTTCATACCTATTTGTTGAAGAAATACCAGAAATGTTTCTATTGATCATGTTTGATGATTCAGAAAAATTTGAAACCTTAGCTCGCATTTTTTCTATTGCCGCTATACGTTTCCTTTCTATGTCTTGTTTGGAAACAGACATTGTAAAGTTATACTCAACAGAATATTAATATATGTACTTGATATTATCAAATCTACCAATTAGCTTCATGTTCAATATTGACACTTCTTTAATTTCAAGTTATATGCAGTATTATTGGTGATGTGCACTGAAAAATAGTTATCAGTATACACACATACACATATTTTTTTCTATGATAGCTAATAATTATTTATTAAAAACACAATCACAATATCACAAATTTAAGAAATCAATTGAAATATTTTCGAGTTTCCGATTTCGTTAGTTTGGCCTTATTTATAATATTATTATATATAGTATTGTTCAGAATCTGAGTATTCGTTCTTATGTATTCGTTCTTCAACTTAACTCGAAGAACTAAATCCTCAATGCCAAATCTGTTCGGTCTTTTTCGTTCTTTTGGGAAAAATTACATTAAAGTACTATATTTTCAAAGAAACTAAGGTTTAACATCGCGTGGCAAATAAACACGAACGAGATTTAAATCTTCGTGTGTGTTTTTTTTTGGAAAAAAACCTTAAGATACTCTATTTTCAAAGATACTAAGGTTTCATATTGCGTGTCAAACGTTGAGAACGAGATTCTTGGATTTAAATCTACGTGTTATTATTTTGGAAAAAACGCCATTGGAGTATTCTATTTTCAAAGGAATTAAGGTTTTATATCGCGTGTCAAATGTAACAAACATGATTCAAAGATTTAAATCTTTGTGAAGTTGTTTTGGTAAAAATGCCATTAGAATACTCTATTTTCAAAGAGACTAAGGTTTAAAATCGCGTGACATATATCACAAACGAGATTTAAGGATTTAAATCTTCGTGTCGTCTTTTGGGAAAAAGGCCTTTAAAATACTTTATTTTCAAAGAGACTAAGGTGAAAATCGCGTGACAAATTCCACGAACGAGAACGAATGTTAAGAACGAATTGTTTTGAAGAACGATGTCTCAAGTACCGATTGCTGAGAAAGAACTGGATTTACCAATACTATTATTATACTCTATGGTTTGTACGTACTCTTAGAGTATTAAGCCATGGATGTATGTAGGTAGGGGATGGAACGTTTATAGTAATTTGTATGAATGACAGCGAAGCCAAAAAGTGAGGAAGGGAAATCGACGGTGGCCATTTTGTAGGAAATACTTTATTTAACATTTGTATGGGCAATGTATGGAAATTATTCACAGTATCAGGAAACATTATATTTACTTCTTAAAATAATTACAATGCCACATAACTTAATGTTTTCATATACTTGATGAAATAGGGAATAGGATGAGTAAATAAAATTGAGTATTTCATTTCAAAATCATTATTTATTTATAACTTTGTTTTCATATACACACAATATGGAGAGAATGAATGACAATTGAAGGATATATCTAAATGAATAATATAAAACACACGAACTTGCAAATGAGCGGGAAACTCAGGATATTTCGTAAGAATGACGTTTTTCTCCAACCTCGCAGAAAAACGAGATGTTTTTGAACACAAAACACTACGTTTACTTGGTGTCAAATATTGGATAATGTCCAGTTTCTCCTTTCTGGATCCTTTGGAAAACTACAAAAAATGATTTTGTTTATAAACATGCGATAATATCATTAACCTGATCAGATTTGTATGCATGAAACATTTCATTCTAACGGGTAAACAAACCAAACATCAGATTGTAGGTTCTTTGTATTGTCAGATGACAGAATGGAAAACAAGTTACATGTGTAGATATAGGAGAATAAGGACAGATAATTATATAGAACGTTTATAACATTATTATGATCATTTATAAGTATACGAATTATAATATAAACGACTTTAAAATCGCAATATATTAAGATAAAAACTACAATACAAAACAACTTACCGAAAATATGACAATCCTGTTTCCTGCGAAAGTTGGATTGGATTTATAACCACAACCATTTATAGCGCACATCACCATGTTAATCATAAGATGATTCCTATTCTTCTAGATATAAAAACAAAAACCGATATGAAAAATTCAACTGATGTGCAAAAACTTTAAACATTTTTAAAACAACTAAACATACAAATACAAGGGTTGGTTCATGGGAGCATAAATGTCACTCGGCGTCGTTTGACCTGAACGACCATGAAGTTGCAGTGAGTGGTGAATGTAATCCGGATAATCGTGAATAACTTAGAGCGTTTTATGACCCAATGTTATCGTAATGGCGCCATTATTTTTTACGTATTTTTATTATTTTTTTTATTGCTTTTATAACTTTTAAAAAATTTTTTTTTTGGATTTACTTTTTGTTATAATTTCTTAAATTCGCCGACGTGTAAAAGACGTAAATTATGAATATATTTAAATAATAAATATTTTTATTATTATTTGACTGGCGCCTTTTTATAGTAGCATTCAAGTACTTTTGTGTTTCTTTTAAATGATAAAAATATTTTTGTCTCTAACGAAGGAATAAATTATTTTAATAGGTATCTTTAAAATTAACAGTTAAAGTAATAACTACTTGATTAGTTTATAACTAATTGCTTTATATATTTTTTTAAAATTATTCCATTATCTAACTTTCTGAGCTTGTATACTTCCCAAATACTTGTTACAAGTTTATATCCTAAATTTATCCAAACGAATTCACTGAATCAGCGTCAGAAATTATAAATGACAATTACGCAGAAATCGAGTATATTTTCTGAGACTATAATTCTTATTTTGTTACACATTTTGAAAACATAGTAACATACAGTACATGAACACTATGAATGCGTTCTGGTATTGTATAGGTACTTTCAAAATATGCGTCGTCGACTGATCACTCGGTGACTGTCTGAACGCAGCCCAAATGCGACGCACCGAACAAAATTTATTTCTTACAAAATGGTCGTCATTCCCCTCCCCGCGCAGCTACAAAATGTTTACCAAAGTGTCTGTCCATTACTCTATTTAGGTCCATGTATTAAGCAGTGTTCAAAGTATCCAAAGTAGTAGTCATGGGTAACAGATCACTTTGAGGCGGCCCGACCCGTTCGGGTCCACTGATAGCACTGAGCTAGGCTTGTGTAGTACATGTACTAGGTACTATTAGGAACTAATTCCCAGTACTGTACTAGAATGAACTAGTCCGTATTTTATTCGCTCTTAGTTCTTTTAGTACATTCATTCCCAATCGGACAGAACTAAAGTAATGCCGGTGACGTTCGGCATCTCCGCTCGGCGCCACTCGGTTTATGTCCGATCTTTAAACGAGTGCGAGTGAGATAGTTGATGTGATGATTCTATAAAGGATATAGTGCCTTCTCTTTTGCTTCTTATTAGTTCTATTCGTTCTTTTAGTTCAGTGACGTCAAAGAACTAATAAGAAGCACCAAGTACTGTACAAGTACATTCTAGTAGGTAGTATTCTAGTACAGTGGTAGATAGATAGATTGGTGTTAGACTTTTTTAGTGTTTTGTTTTTTGCTATGAACATTGTAAATGGCGCCGATAAGGACGAATAAAGTATCATTACATATAACTTATATAACGGTGTTGTAAGCTAGTAGACTTCCTTAGTTAAAATATTATCCCTTATGAACGTCTCATAAACATATAAAATAATAATGTAGTAGGTACCTACTGTCGATAGCAAAATTATTAAAATTTATTGAAATGAAAATCCAAAGCCTGCAAATTATGAAGGAAAATAAAATATTCTCTGAATTTTCTCTTTGTTAGTTACTAAGTATTGATTTTCATAATCACAAAATTACATAAATGTGCATTTCCTATGTATGTACTCTGTATGCATCCTAAATTCTTATTAGTACATGAACTAATTAGTATATGTACCCTTTATGCATCCTGTATTCTTATTAGTACATGTACTACATTCATGACTGAATAATTTTGACATGGAAATATTCAGTGAACTAATAGTACTAATAGTACTAGAAGAGCGTACTAGTTCCGTAGGACAATTGTACTAGATCAGATCGCTCCCAAAAATGATCGAGCAAGAACAAGCCTACACTGAGCCGAACATATGATTCGGGTCACGGGTCTTTCCGGTTACAACCCAGATCTTTGCCTTTAGCTCGGACCCGTTTCCGCTGTAGGTACATACACGGGTCACGGGTCTTTCCGGTTGCAGCATATACCTGTGTCTACGGGTCGGAGCTGTTTCCGGTGTTGATAGCTTATTGTCTATGATCCACTATGTCTTTCATACAGTATGGAGATTTTTACACTTAATATCAGCTGGCCGATCACGTAATTTTTCCATTGTAATTGTAATGTATTGTAACGTATTAATAATTAAGTCATAAAATTGGTATCACGTAAAGCCATAAAAGGCATTACAATTACTATTACAGGACCTTACAATCAATCTCAAGGTTAAAACATTGGTACACTCGCAGCGTAAATTACCGATACCAGCGGTCTTTTGTGCCAAACTGTGCAAAAGTAATATATTTCATGGACAACGCAAGTTGTTTAGCCAATTACCAAAACAGAAATTCTTGATTGTGATATTAGCACATTATTGTGGAATTTGACGCGATTTCAAACTGTTTTTGGTTCACTGTATTCAAATGCGGACAATTTTGTCCCTTGGGGTGTATCGTTATTTTTATTTTTTGTTGTATGTCGGCAGGCAAGCTTTGTGCGTTTGCGCATAGAATGCTTTAGTACGCATTGGCGCCACTTGTTGGCGGGTTGGCGGTCATTGCCGTTGTTGTCGGTTTTTTCTTCCGCAAATTCCAATAATATCACACCAACACAGAAAAAACCTACAACCAAAATTCGGTAATATTAAATATTATGTAATAATTAGCAAAATCATCGTCGAGTTTCACAAAAAAATCTTTATAGAGCTTTCTTACTTTCTTCTTACGTAAGTTTTTACACGATAACACTATACACAATGTGATAACGCGAAGAATACAAAAACAACAAAAACGCAACGCCAATTCGATAATATGAATTATTTAATATTCATTAATTGCCAACACACAAAAATAAACGTCTATCCTATTTTTTCAAGACCATCCACTCATTTGTGAGTGATTTAAGTAAAATAAACGTCGTGTTTCACTGATAGAAGCATCTCTCGAGACGCTCCTATTAGTAATAGTAATTTTATTGCACTTCGACTATTATTAATGGTTACGTGATCGCTACATTCTAGCAAGTCCATACAAAAAAAAACCTTGGGGTGCAATAAAATTATCAATAGCGATTTTGAAGTGTCAGATGGGCTTAGGTGATCGCAAAAACACTTTGACAGTTCAAAATCGCTATTACTATAATAGTAACGAAGTTACGTGATCGGCCTGCTGAACGGAGTACTCAATAATTATAAGAATAATAATAATGACATTTATTGGCCATAAAATATTTATTTATTTACATAACAAACAGCTGTATCAGCCTTTACAAATAATACAAATTAAAAAAAAAAACAGTCAAGAGAAATAATGCACAAAGAAAAAAAATATAAATAAAGGAAAAAAAAACAACATACTACCAATTAATTTCAATTAGGAAAATACTTTTTATTGTGAACTGTGCAAAGGTTTAGTTGAAATAAATAGTGGATAAGCTATTGATTAAAGGTAAACATTTTATATGAAAAAGTATTGGTTTCATAAAATGTTTCGCCATGATATTTTTTTGTGAAATATTTTGTGTTTGTGTATTGTAGTATTATTTTGTGAAAAAATGTTTTTAGAGACTAGCAAAACTTTGCGATACTTTCCAGCAATAAAACACAATATATTGTTAGAATACGGATTTGTATGTATGGGAAGCGGCGTGATGGTATGTATGTATGGGTAAGTACAAACGGTCATTCTATTCAATTTGTGAACAAAACATACAGAACTTACGTGTCATCCGCTTAAACGGATCCTACATGTCATCGTCTCAAACAGATCTTTCGGGTCATCGGGTCCTCACAGATCCAACGGGTCTCCGCTCAAACAGATCATTAGGACCCGTAAGATCCGTAGGTGATCTGTAGACCCGCGGGTTAATTTGAAAGGACCCGAACATTTGACTCGGGTCGGATCTGTGTTACACATGACTACAAAGTAGCATTCACATTGCATTTGCTTCACTTTAGATCATGCTTGTCTAAAGTGCGGGTGCGGCGTGCGGCCCAAAACACTTTGAGATGCGGCCCAAACGCAAATTATGAAAATATTTCAATTTGTTTATTTCTACTAAAAAAAATAATCTTTGCAATATTTTTCATTTTTCACAAAAGCAAATCCATCCATCACATTAATTTTACATGTATATATGTATATGTGTATATACATTTTTATACATATGTTCATTTATAATTTTATACATATATATTTAATTCAAATAAAATAAATATAATAAAAAGAAGTTATTTTATTTTAATAGAACTACATATAGGTATATAGGTAATTTATTTTCATTTGTTGAAAAAATATTTATATGCGGCCCAGCATATATATATTTTTTTCAATGTGGCCCTCGTATGGTCAAAGTTTAGACACCCATGCTTTAGATCAGTGATTCCCAAAGTGGTCCATATGGACCCCCAGGGGTCCACGGGAGACTCGACGGGGGTCCACGATGGCGTGACTAAAAAATGGGGGTCCACGAGTTGTAAAAGGGGGTCCACGAATCCATAGCTAAAGTATTGGATATTCGGTAAAAGCACCAGATATTGACATAAACAATAGTCGGTACAAATACCCATTACATTGTAGAAAAAGGTAATGTGAGAAAATATTCTGTAAGAAAACCGAGGATTTTTTGAAATATTTCAAATTATACCATTTAGAAAATTTAGCGACGGGGGGGGGGGGGTAGAAATACAGGGGGTCCACCAGTACCAGAAATTTTTTAAAAGTGGTCTATGAGAAAAAAAAGTTTGGGAACCTCTGCTTTAGATGATCATCCAGAGTGTCAGGGTCAAAGCTGTTCATCGAAAGTGAACCACGTCTATTCACACTTGTTCATCCTATGCTTTCACTGCCATGTCAACACTGTGAGTGTTATATGTAATTTGACGTATTTTTGTAAAAAAAATTAGTATTTAAAAAAAACATAGCAGTTATCCTTTCACTGAAACGACCATAACACGTTTTATCCTATTATTTTTGTCTTATTCTTTATGAAATAGTATTGAAAATCAGAATCGTATGCAAAATTATCATGCTGTCGGAATTATTATACCTATTAATTTCTTAATTTTAATAAATCTTTTAACTCGTGTATTTGTATTGTAATACTTTCATTTTCAAAAGCTAATTCATAATAAAGAAACACATTTGGTAGTTGCAGCAACCCTGACCCATGCAAATTCTATTTTGTTGAACCTAGACTTTCCGGGGGAGATTGTCTGCGATGATGTTTTGTTTGTCAGCGAAGCTACATTGTTCCATCTCTCTCTCCATGCCCTGGTCCGATTAAAATCTTTTAGTTTTTCTGTCCATACGGGTTTTCTGGACTTGAGTCGCTGTTTTGGAGGTTGAAAGACGTCCCGAAAAGCAGGGATCATGGGGTTTCTCTTGATCTTATCGAGTTCTCTTGCGGTGGCCTGGTTTCTTCGCAGGTCAGGGGGACCAATGTTTGAAAGTACTGGGAGCCACTACCAATTAATGTGGAAATGGGGTAAGAGGGAGTCTCCGGAATGCGACTGTGGAGCTCAGTTCCAAACGATTCAGCATCTGGTGGAGGAGTGCCCAGGTAGAATATACGAGGGCGACTGGATGGACATCCATGAATCAACCCCAGAGGCGGTACAGTGGCTTTCTGAACGAGAACCAAGAATTTGATATGAAATAACTATTATTAATGCAAGCCGAAGCCATACAACAAGTAAAATAAGTATAAAGAAACACGTTTCGTTTCACTTGGATGCCCTAATATTCACACCCATAGACATACCTTTGTTCACTTTGTATAATTATCTTTGTTCACACCATTTTAAAAAATTTCAACGCCAGACGAACGCCCATAGCATTTAAAATTTAATGAACTGTTCATATTATTCGTTTTGTTGATTCATTATTTGGTCACTGCCTTATATAGAATAAGATCGATGTGAAATTAATGAAATACGTACTGCATCATAAGTCTTTTGCATTTGGAGGAAGGAAAAATAAAATTTCGTAAGAGTGGAACACAGAATAATTAATAAACTATAAATTAATACAATATAACTGCTATCTGCTATAGTCTTACAGCATATATTATCGGAAAAGTAAGTTAGCAAACCAGACTAACTGCAAGTAATAAGCATGCTGATTGTCCTCTACGTGCTAATAAAAAATAAGTCATTCAGGATTCTTTCATATTTGCGTGAAACACTCGACAAAGAATTAGTCTCCTACTTTTTTCCGTAAGTTTTCGAGTGCCTTGGTGTTCAAAAAAATAAAGACTCGTCATACTTTACCTACATCTTAAATTCAGCGATAAGATTTGTCACCAATCCTGAATGTTTTAATTTATTGTTGACACGGTTATTGTTGTTGACGGCTTGCATGTTTATTAATCACGTGGCTGGTTTGCTGGACCACCATCACGGCATATCCCATCTACACCATCACTACCGGTGTAGTATACCGATTTTGACAAGTAATGGGTATTATTTCCAACAGTTACAATTTTGATCGAATCTACCGGGATCGAATTGACATCACTAATGATAAGGTATTCTTGTATAATAAACAGTAGTGGCCATAAGTATGGAAACGCTTAACAAAATGTATGAAAATGATCAAATTCAGGTATTTATTTTCTTTTTGTGTGGACAACAAAAGAATAAATAAATGTTAACATAATTACTTCAATATTTACAAAACAAAACAAAAAAAAAGAGAATTTCAATCATTAAGGGGCATCTCATAATGGGCTATTAAAACTCATTAATGTTGGTGGTTGTAATAAAACCACCATTAAATGGTAAAAAACCGATGACTCTTCCAAAAAATAATAGAATTTTAAAAAGAATAATGCTAGTGACACATTTCAACCATAAAAATAAAATATTTTTACGAATAAGTGCATTAAACACTTAACTTTTCTTGGAATTTAAACAAAATTCTAAGCGTTTCCGTACTTATGGCCACTACTGTATATTTATATATTATATCTTTGGTGTTTCCTAGGCAACTAATCTAAAACAATTTATAATATTTTGTCCACGATTAATTTCGTGTTAATTTTAAAATATATTTATACACAAAGTGCTTTCTACAATTGAATAATTGATATTCACAGTACTAAAAAGACTGACACTAACAAGAAATTTGTGTGAGGAAATTGAGGACGAATAGTCATTTTATTTCTCAAAAATCAGATGAAGTAAGTCTGGACAGTAAAAATATTACGTACAAAATATGACATAAAAAATATTACATTAAAAAAATACAGTTATAGAACACATACAGACAGTACAAATGTACTATTGGTCATAAGAACTACATAATACGCTCAATTTTGAGTTCGTCGTTAGCCTGGAGGTAGAGTCTCAGCCTCATGAACAAGGGGTCCGCGGTTCGATCGCAGATGCTGGCAAACTCCCCTTTCACGACACAAGCTTTTAGCTTACTGTGAAAGGTGTATAAGGTTGTATTTGGGCTTATAACAGAACCCAGATATATATTTAAAAAAATTATGCGTTTATTACTTAGTGACAGTCTAATAAATCACATGGAGTTAGGAAGTTGATGGGTTTATATTTTTCTATTTTGCTGACTAGCAAATAATGCTGTTG
>OX388306.1:16691353-16824842 GCA_947579605.1 Athripsodes cinereus | reverse complement strand
GAGGGCGATGATGATGATGATGATGATATTACATATATTTTATATTTTAGTATCCACAGTTTACATTACAGTCCAGATGGCAATCACTTAATAGTGGCTGCAGATGAGAATATTATGGTTTACAATCCACATGATGGAGTTCTTATTAAATTGTTACGAGGACATAAAGACAAAGTGCACACTGTGGCATACTCAAAAGATGGGAAGAAGTTTGCTTCTGGTGGACATGATAAAACTGTTATCATATGGAATTCTGACTTGGAAGGAATACTCAAATACAGGTTTTCATACATATTTATTAACATATTTTTATTTAAATTGTATTGATAATAACTTTATTTTATCAATACAAATATTATTGTTCAAATTTTTTTTTTCAAACATACCTATGTACTAAATGTTGGTGTATATTTGTACTTAATAAATAAAAATCTACATTTTAGTGATACCCATCCTGAATGTTTTTTTTTATTAGCATGAAGAGAACAATCTGCATG
Source organism: Athripsodes cinereus (assembly GCA_947579605.1). Taxonomy (NCBI): domain Eukaryota; kingdom Metazoa; phylum Arthropoda; class Insecta; order Trichoptera; family Leptoceridae; genus Athripsodes; species Athripsodes cinereus. The sequence goes on along the minus strand of OX388306.1, from coordinate 16,824,345 downwards.
TTTATTACATGCAGTTAATCTCAGGTCTATCCCACTTGTGGAATATGCTGTGACATTATAGTAGTAGATTTATATAGTATATCTACCAAATTAACTAGCTTTAAATTTAAATTGGCGACTAGTCTGCTTTTGGCTATAGCTTGTAACTCCTTATACTGTACTGAGAAGTCCTTATACTGTATTTAAGTTGTATTTGATGAATTTTATATATGTGTAGGTATGTAAGAAAACAATATTGGATTTAGTTTTACTTTATATTTAATAATATTGTGACCTAGTTTCCACTTACAAAGTCATAGTTAATATTGGTTTTAGTTTTACTTTATATTTAATAATATTGTGACCTAGTTTCAACTTACAAAGTCATAGTTAAATATTGGTTTTAGTTTTACTTTATATTTAATAATATTGTGACCTAGTTTCGACTTACAAAGTCATAGTTAAATATGAAGTAATACTAAAACCAATTGTGTTTTCTTACATACACATATATAAACATGGAGTTTTGCAGAATAAATATCAAATCAATCAATGAACTGTATATATTTATTACCAATAAAGGTCTATTATTTTTATCTTTCAGTCATAGTGAGTCAATACAATGTCTATCATACAATCCAGTTACCGACCAGTTGGCATCATGTTCTACTTCTGACTTTGCATTTTGGTCGTCCGAAGTAAAGGCAGTTCAGAAACACAAATTAGGTTTCTCCGGAAGAATATCATCATGTTCGTGGTCACCAGATGGTCAAAGTCTTGCCATTGGAGTTATTACTGGTTGTGTTTCCATAAGAAACAAGGTAAAGTAGCACACATTAAGGGCAGTATCCATGTAGCACTCTATTAAAATATATTGCCTAAACAGGAAATAACACCTAATGTCTACATCGGAACTACATATAAAGCAAAACAATAAAAAATGGTTGCGTAAAATCAGTTATAGAAGCCCGTTAGCAAAATGTACTTGTTTTTTTTATAGAAATTGTCGGTTTTGGATTAGTTAATACAGATGGCGTTTTCGTGATAAACTCACCCTCTATATATTAATTCTATTTAGTTTGAATGTATTTCGCACTGTATTTTTTTGTAACCAATGTACAGCAAAGTATTAATGAATAAATAAATACAAAAATCTGACTTACATTATTCCCTTAATTTGGTGTGTCTGTATTTATTTATTTATTAATTAATACATAAGCCTTTTTTTACAATGTTTCATATACAAATAATACATGCAAACAATTTCCAACAAATGTATATATCTATATAAAACAACAGAAATAGTCAGCTAAAAAATATTATAAGAAAGGTAATAACTTAATTTGAAATGTAACAATATCATTTGAAAGTCAATAAATCAATTTGAAACCCAAATAAATACAATAGTAAATAAGAGATTCAAGCAAAATGTTTTACAGAGATATATAAAATAAAATATTAAATAATGAATATTTATATGTATTTACTCTTTAGGTTGGTGAAGAGAAAGTTCGTATAAATAGAAATGGATCCAGTGTTTGGGCTGTTCACTGGGTGAATAACTACTTACTTATTGGTGATTGGAGTGAGACTCTCTCCTTCTATAATGGTTCTGGACAGCAAATAATGAGAGAAAGGTCCTTGGGTAATAAAAAAAACTACTACTACTACACCATCATGGTATATCTCACACATTGGTTTGCTAGCAGACCAGCTACATGTAATAAACATGCAAGCTGTCCTCTCTGTGCCATAAAAAAATTAAGAAATTCAGGATGGGTGGCAAACCTCATCACTGAATGTAAAATGTCTTTAATTTTCGAACACCTGCCTTTTACAGAACACTCGAAAGCTTATGGAAAAGAGCGGATGACCAATTCTTAGCCGGGTGATCCACTGCTCAATAAAAAAATTATTGTTAACTCGCAATATTTCAATTAAATTGTATAACTAAGTAATATTTTTATGATAATAATTATTATAAAAATCTTTATTGCACAAAAAACTCAACATTAATAATAATAATAAACGGAGAGTATTTAGAGCGCCATATTTATGCCATAGATGGCCTCGAGGACCCTGTACATGACAATTTTTTATCTTCAATAAAGTATTAGTGAATTAAAATGGCAAAATTTCAACTAGACAAATAAATTTGTGCAATGGGCGAGTTTATTGCAGAAGCGCAATATCTTCCAACCAACCCATGATACTTTGTATTGCTTTGAAATATTGTAACCAATGTACAGTGATGAATAAAATAAAATAAATATATATTTTTACTAACGATTGTATACTCTGAATTGATGATTTTGTTTGATGAATACTTTTAGGATTGTTGCCAACGAGTATAAGCACTTTAGGAGACATAATTTTAGTGTCAGGTGCTGGTGGCTGGGCTACACTCACATCTGAAGGAGTACCAATTTACAATGAGAAAACTAAATGGATTTGGTCAATCCAAGGAAATATTTCTAACAATACTATTGTAAGAATTGTTATAAATTTATAGCATACATATTTCCAAAAAATTATAAAAGTATGTCATAATATATTAAATTTGTATAGAAAATGCAAAACTAGTTAAATCGTTTATCTTAATTTTAGTCTTTGGGAAGTCAAGATGGAAATTTGTGTTGTTATACAATTGTTTATAACACAGTTCATGCTTTGTACAGAGAAAAGTATGTCTACAGAGAAAATATGAGTGATGTTATCATACACGATTTAACTTCGGATGCAAAAGTGAGAATTAAGTGTCATGACAGAGTTCAAAAAATTGCAATACACAAAACTAGACTCGCTGTAAGTATTATCATTGCTATACTATACCCTCACGCCGTGTCCCAGGTGGGGTAGGCAGCTTGTTACCTTTTCTCACTTTAATATTTTTTGGATCACAGGATGGAAACAAGCATTCACTATTCAGATGAAATGGGATAATTGAATTATATTTCTTCACAACGTCTTTATCTAATCTTCTATTGACAGATTTTTTCTCTAGATAAATTCCTCTTTTATTCCTGAATCTCTCAAATTTGATTTTCAAATATTTGTATTAAATCATTTTTTATTATCTAGGTGCAGCTTCCAGAGAGAATTGTTATATATGAACAACGGTTAGGCGAAGGAATGTTGTTCAAAGTGAAAGAAAAAATCTCATTAAAAGCTGAGTGTTCTTTGCTAGTTATCACTAGTGATGCTTTATTAATGTGTCAGGATGCTAAACTGCAAATGATTAGCAACATGAATCCCATCACTTGGAGAGTACCAGCATCCATAAGATATGTTAAAGTAACATTCATATCTCATAAAGAAATTTTACTCCTAGGTTTATCAAATGGGCAGGTCAGACGCATATAGATTATTTACCTACAAATTAAATATTTATCAAATTAGAATATTTTGAGACTAGAGTTCTTTTAGGTGTGGAAAGTGTGTGTCAATAACTCAAATGCTGAAATGTTTATATCAATTCCAAGTGCCATCAGATGTTTTGACCTAAGTGCAGCTAAACAGTTCATTGCTATAGTGGATGAAAACTCAGTATGCCAAGTACTAAATTTATCTACAGGTCAAGAAGCATTTAGAGTAAGTTTTAAATTTCCTTAATTGTTGATCAATGTTAATCATATATTTATCCCTACCTATTTAACACAAGTTTCAATATCCACAAACATTTCCTCTCAAATATAAAAGATACTTAAATATTAAATAAAATTTTATGAATCATCTGTTATGTTTTTGCACTAAAATGCATGTAGGTTACATACGTTTATAAGTTTTTGAAAACTAGCAACTGTTTTAATAATTGCATTGTTTGTTCGAGGTGGAAAACATTTCTTCAGTATCATATCATACATGGTGTGAAAATCTGCTAGCACTATCGGGAGGTGGAAATTTATCAATCAAGGCAAATGATTTTCCCGAATTCACACAGCCTCAAACTGGATCTGTAGTAGGGTTTCAAGGAAGCAGAGTGTTCTGCTTACAATCAAATTCAATGCAGAATATAAGTATTCCATTATTTCATTCTATTCACCAATTTGCCAGAAATGGACTCTTCAAGTAAGTTTGTATGAAATGAAAACTTATCAGACAATTATTGCGACAAGTATAAATACTATTTAAATAAGAAATAAGTTATATAGTAGGTATTATTTGTACATTATAGAATCCTATAAATACATGAATCTCATTTTTTTAGTGAAGCTTATGAAATTGCATGTCTCGGTATAACTGCAGTTGAATGGGAAAACCTAGGATTTTCTGCGTTAGAAAAGTTATCCTTAAGTATTGCTAGAAAAACATTTCAACATAGTGAAAATATTTTATGTCTCCAACTTATTGATTCTTTAGAGGTATTGTTTAATTTTCTTCTTTTTAATAATATTTAGTCGTACGTGTAAATTGAAATCCAACCTTGGTTGTAAAGCTACTGCACACTAATAATATGTTTGACAGGAAATTTCGAGTACTAATAAAGAGTCTCTTGCTCTAGCTGAAATATGTGCATACCGTGGACGCTATGATCAAGCAGCTCGGATTTATGTTAATGAATCTATGAACCAAAAGGCACTGATGTTATACACAGATTTACGGATTTTTAACAAAGCACAGGTAAAAATCATTATTATGATTATCTGTATGCATATATAATACATCTTATTCTCCTTGTCCAAGTTATATCGGGACCCATTGCATCTAGATACTTCTTCCAGAGATACCTGTACGTTGCTGCTTCTAGGACCTACGGTCATATCAAACCAAGTCTTTCGCCACACATTAACTGTACAAACAACACATAGTTATCTGCATGCATTTGTAAATTTATTTTGCACTATTTAAACAAGATTGTGTTTTAAGGAGTTCTTAGGCACTGGAGACAGTGTATCTTTGGTACGAAAAAAGGCAGAGTGGGCATCTCATACTAATGAACCGCGAGTTGCGGCTGAAATGTTTTTGGCTGCTGGAGACATTAAGAAAGCAGCAGAAATCATGGCCCAAAATGGATGGGTGGATATGTGAGTTAGAAGATTATACTAGTCATAAAACATATTTTTATTTTATTTATTCTTTATGGATCAGTCAGTTATAACAATAAATATAACAATTAATTTCAACAATGAACAAACCAATTAAGATCTCTTTCTTACCAACCAATAAATTTGAGTACTTTTACAAGTACTTTTTTTATAATTTTTTTTAGAGGTAAGTAGGTACTTTATAAAATAAAAAAATGAGGAAAGAAAGAAAATGCTAAAACGTATTAATATTTATTTTAAAAATTTAATTTATAGTTCGTTGGTAGCTTGGAGGTAGAGTCTCGGCCTCGTGAACAAGGGGTCCGTGGTTTGATACCAGGTGCCGGCAAACTCCCCTTTCACGGCACAAGCTTTTAGTAGCTTACTGTGAATGGTGTATAAGGTTGTATTTGGGCTTATAACCAAAACCAGATATATCTTTTTAAAAAAAAATCCCTATTGAATATTATTAAAATCAATTGATGCTTTTCGTTTCTACTCCCATTTCCAGTCCCATTTCTTTATTTTCTTCTTGACTGGAGATGATATTGATTACTTGTGCTTCTAAAACTTTCCTTTTTGTGTGAAATATTTGTTTTTTTTTTCGTGTCTACTACATGATTGTATTGTTGCATTATATAATACTAAACAAACTTTGCTGGTTTTCTAGTTTTTTAATTGATTTAGTTGTAGGTATATTATAGTGATGTAACAAATATTCGCATTCGCATTCACAAATATTCGTAGATTTAAAAGTATTCGTTTTCGCAAAAATTATGTGAATGTTTTGCGAATATTATTTTGGTAGTAAAATATTGCATACTCGGTAAAAGTACCAGATACTTACTCGGTACATTGTAGAGAAAGGTACTGCAAGAAAATATTCTTTAAGAAAACCGAGGAGTTTTGAAATATTTTAAATTCCAATACCATTTTGAAAATTCGGCGACGGGGGGGTAAAAAGAGATAACAAAAAGGGTAACAAGAGATTGTTACGTGTGTGTATGATAGTTGCAATTTGAATGGTTTGAAAATGAATGTTATGAAGACGAAAGTTCTTGTTTTTGAAAGAGAGAATGAAAAAACGATTTGCGAGATTAAAGTTGGTGACGAATGTTTGGAGCAAGTAAGTGAGTATGTATATTTGGGAAGTATGTTTACGAAGGATGGAAGATGCGATAGGGACATTGAAAGAAGGAAAGTGGCCGGTGCTAGAGTAAACGGTGCACTTCGACCCATTGTCAGCAATGACAATGTGTCGAACATGGCTAAAATGCTGGTGCACAATACCATTCTGGTACCGTCACTTACGTATGCAAGCGAGACATGGACGTGGTTGAAGAAGGACGAAAGTGGAATAAATGCAGTAGAGATGCGATCGTTGAGAAGAATGGTTGGTAAAACGCTGAGTGATAGAGTGAAGAATGAGGATATTAGAAGAATGAGAGGATGCAAAAAGACTGTTGTGGACAGAATGCGTGTAAATAAATTGAGATGGTTTGGTCATGTGGAACGAATGAAAGAGGAAAGAATGACAAAGAGGATATACTTATCTGAAAGAAAGGGTGTGAGGAAACGCGGGCGTCCGAGAACCACGTGGCTTGATCACGTGAACCAAATTCTCAAGGACGGCCGCGTATTGAGTAAGAGGAACCGACGTGCGTGTATGAAGAACTGTATGAATGTGGAGGAAGCGAAGGAAGGCGTAAAGATAGATCTGTTTGGCGTTCCGTTCTCTCTGCCTACCCCACTTGGGACACGGCGTGAGGGTATAGTATAGATAGTAGTATAGTATAGGGGGTAAAAATTTCCATGTTTGAGCAATTGTAGAAAATTTAAGCAAGTCAATATTCGCATTCGCCAATGTCGGCGACAAATATTCGCATTCACACATTTGTTACGTCGCTAGTACCTATATTATTAATTATGTTAAAATTGTATGTTTGCAAAAGAAAAGAAAATAAAATAAATCATATTAATTTGCAGGCTTGTAGAAACAGGAAGAAATATTGATAAAGGAGCTGCAGAATCACTGAGATTTATCGCAGATGCTTTGCGGTCAACTGGTGAGTTAGAAGGTGCAGCAGAGGTTTATCAAAGATTGGGAGATCAAAATGCAGTCATACAAATGACTGTTGAAGGCAAGAATTGGGACAGAGCCTTCCATCTAGTACAAATGCACCCTGAGTTCAAGGAGCAAGTCTACATACCTTATGCTCAACTGATGGCTAGCGAAAGTCGGTTTATTGAGGCTCAAAAAGGTATGCTGTAGAGGCATTTTTTATACTAAAAGCAAATCCAGATAAAATAGACTATACTACTACTAATGGGAACGTGAAATGATTCACACCTAGTAAAAATTGAAGAAGCAAATTATGATTAGTTAATTAATTAGCTAACCTATAGGAAAGTGATGAAACAAAAATATATATATATTTTATTATATTTTAGCTTATTATTTGGGTGGAGAGATTGAGTCAGCAGAAAGGGTACTGAAGATTTTAATAAAAAATGCAGTCATAGAAGAAAGATTTAGTGATGCAGGATATTTATATTGGTTGTTGGCTACACAATGCTTAGAACTAGCAAACACAGCTAATGAAGCAGAGTAACATTTTCTGATTTAATCATAATCTATGTGATATTTGTAGAAACATGTCAATTGTAGTTAAAAAAATATTTGATTTATTTTTAAAAATTGATTTCTTTTAGAAAAGTCGCAAAGTTTTTGGAAAACTTTTATGAAAATGAGAAACTAGCAACTATATACCATGCATTTGACTGTATTCATCAATCAATACATGAACACTTCTCTGTGTATCAACCTGAGACACTCTTTAATGCTGCCAAAGTGTGTCTTTCATTAGTTGAGACATATTCACAGCCACCTATGGGTGTCTCACTTTTGTATCCTTTCATAAATTTGTTCATCATACTATATTTATACACATAATTTGTAAATATGAAACATTAGGCCAAGATTGCTCGGCACATCGTACTAGCAGATGTAGCAGACTGCAATGCCATGGAATTTGCGATAATCAAGGCACTAACAAATTCAATCTGAATAAAAGTAGAGAACATTTTCCTTAATATACCTCCTTACGCAGTTGTATTTATTTATGTTTGGTGAGACAAGGAAAGGCATTGGGAGCTAATAAACTTGCGAGACAAATGCTTGACAAAATTCATTCATTAAAAATATCATCAAGATTTCAGGTAATTATTATTCATACATTATTTTTAAAGGTGATTTTGGATTTGTTTTCCACAAAAAAAATATCACTTGCTTAAACGTTAAATTACAATTATGTGACTTGACTATTTATAGGAAAGTGTCGAGATTCTTACATTAGTATCCTGGGCAGGTGCATACAGTGATGAGGGAGCACTCTCCCCGCTATGTTACAGATGCTCGCACCGCCTCCCTCTCTTGGCCACCAAGTGTCACCACTGTCAACATTCTTCTGTGTTCTCCTATCTTACGTTTGGTAAAAATTAAATTTCACATTTCAAATACATTTATTTTAATAAAACCTCATTTTATACATGCCATCCTCCACTTGCGTCACAAATGATATGATGTGAGGAGATTGAGAGATTGATATAAGAAGATATTTATGAAGAGTTTACTACAAATACGAGGCATGCCTTTTAAGTTTTGTCGTTTGAAGAAAAAAACACAACTAGAACCTTATAGTACTTTTTATTGTTTTTCAAAGTATTCACCACGTAGCTTAATACACTTTTCCATTCGCTCAAACCAGTTATTATAACATTTATTCCACTCTAAAGTGGGGGTGTTCAAAATGGCTGACTTGAATGCGTCGACTGCTTCTTCACCGGACTGGAACCTTTGACCACGAAGACTTTTCTTAATTTTAGGAAATGTAAAGAAATCGTTAGGGCTTAGGTCAGGACTGTATGGAGGATGGTCAAGAATTTCTACTTTTTCCTGCTTCAAATACTCAATTGTTTGCCGAGCGCTGTGTGAGCTTGCGTTGTCGTGGTGCAGGATGATGCGTCGCTTTGAGTTAGATTTTCGAAGTTCGGCGATGACTTGTGGTAAACAAACTGTGGTTTACCACTCTGCGTTAACCGTTCTACGATCTTCAAGTGCAATAGTCGCAACATGGCCGGTTTTTCCAACGAACGTGGCCACCATCTTCTTTGAAGTGCTTCGAGAACGAACAACTTTAGTCGGCTTTGGCTCGTCTTGAAAGACCCAGATTGTAGATTGTTGTTTGGAATCAGGATCGTAGGCATAGATCCAAGATTCGTCACCACTGATGATGTCGTAGACGTGATTTGACTCTCCTCGGTTGAACCTTTCCAGAGTTTTCTTACACCATCTGACGCGGGCCGCCTTGTGATCGTCGGAAAGCAGATGCGGTATCCAACGGCAAACTAGCTTTCTCACACCAAGCGTTTCATGCAAGATCTTCTGAATGGTTGTCCCTGAGATGCCTAATAGAGCCTCTATCTCTCGATACGTCACATGACGATCTTCGAGAATTAGTTATCTCACAGCAATGATGTTATCTTCAGTGAAGGCGGATTTTGGGCGTCCTTCCCGAGATTTGTCACTAACACTAGTATGTCCACGCTGGAATTCTAAATAACAGCGTTCGACAGTCCGCAGACATGGGGCTTCATCACTGAACACAGATGTTACCTCTGCAAAACACTGAAGCCGTGTCAGGCCATAAAGTTGTAGAAAATTATTGCACGAACATTTTCCTTAGAAAGATTCATTTTCGTAGGTAACCTGACAGATTCCAGTCGACGCTGTGACTAAACAATAGCATTTATCCTAATACTTTCAACTGTTTTGAGATTCAAAATTTAAACACATTCGAATATAGAACAGTTCCAAATTCAAAATTGCCGGGAAATATGGAAACGACAGAACTTAAAAGGCATGCCTCGTATGTACCTAACAGTAACAAACCATTTTGATTTAAAAGAAAAGCTTTACTGTGTACAATATTATCTGCTTATTTTGTACGGGTATGATGTAGGAGTTTATAATATATTTTATCTCGTGGAGCACCCGGTAAAGAATTGGTCTCCCCCTCTTCTCCGTAAGTTTTCAAGTGTCAGTGTCCTGTAAAAGGCAGGTGCTCGAAAAAATTTACAAGACATTTTACATCGTAAATTCAGCAATGAGGTTAGCCACCCATCCTGGAAGTATTGATTTTATATTGGTACGGAGAAGACAGTTTGCATGTTTATTATATGCAGCTGGTCTGCTGGCTACTGCACTTGTGGGATGGTGGTATAGTAGTAGTAGGAATATATTGCCGTTATTAAGGTAAAAGTTACTACTTAACTGCATTTTGTCATTATTTACACTTCAAATATATATCTCCATTATAATTAAAGTGTGTAGGTTTATGTATTAAATACAACACGACTATTTGCATAAGTGAAATGAAAGAAAATCAAACTTATTTCTAGAATTTTGTATTTTTGTTGTCTTTGTTACCTTAATTATGCAGATAATGACTTTTACCTTAACAATGTTGATATATGTTACTACTGTTTAATAAAATATGTTTGTATGATTTATAGAATCTCTACCTCTAGTAGCATTTAAGCCAGAAGATGATATAACTATAGAAGAAGCTATAAAATTTATTGATTCTGTTATGTCAAACGACTTTGATAAAAATATAGAAACAAATTCAACAAATGTTTTGGAGATTGATTGTTCCGTCGATATGGAGGACCCATTCTCAAAGAAACCATATGAAGTAAGAGGTTTTATTTTTATTACACACCAAACATTACAAAGTTAGGACTAATAACAATAATAGACAACCCTTATCCCAGTTATAATATTGTTGTTATGTGTAGATGTGGATAGTATTGATTATATTTAAAATAATTTGTATTCATTTATTTATGAAAATCAACTTGTTGTTTTGCTACAGGAAGATGTAGATGGGATGGTTATTTGCTCTCGTGAAGATTTGTTAAGTCTACCAGCTGCGGCAGTAATTGTCTTGCAACGTCCACCACCACTCCCTCCATTGTTCTACAGGAATATTATGCCCGATCTTCATGTACATTCTTGCTCCAATTGTCATAAGGTAATATACCTAAATTATTTCATAGTAGGGTTATTCCATGTCAAATCATCACACTGCTTCAGACTTGATGTCTCAGATTTTCATGATTTTTTTTATACAGCAATATATCATAGACTTATGAAAAAATACCAAATTTCAGTTATGTAGCACAATTATTTTTGATGTTATTAATTTTTGAAAATCACAATTTTTATGAAAAAATCTCATGTCTTGGCACCTTTGGATGCCTATAGACTGGCAACCAGTGATGATATAAACCTGGGAAAGGTCTCGTTTTAAAGCTGTTGAATGGGGCTTTAATCTGGTGTGTACCAGGATAGGGGTCACGGTTTAAAAAAAAAATTAAATTTAAAAATTAAATTTTTCAAAAAGTGACAATTTTAAAAATTGTCAAAAATAGTTTGTAATGTATTTATACATATACCAAAATTCTATTATGGGATCTCAATGGGATCAGGAGATACAGGGCTTCAGAAATACACGCATCATAAAATACACGCCATTTCACGATGCATGCATTTCTGAAGCCCTGTATCTCCTGATCCCATTGAGATCTCATGATAAAATTTTACTATATGTATTAAGACATTACAAACTATTTTTGAGATTTTTTTGAAATTTTAAAATTGCCATTTATTTAAAAATTTAATTTTTTTTTAAACCGTGACCCCTATCCTGGTACACACCAGATTTTTTTAAATCCTGGTACACACCAGATTAAAGCCCCATTCAACAGCTTTAAAACGAGACCTTTCCCAGGTTTATATCATCACTGGTTGCCAGTCTATAGGCATCCAAAGGTGCCAAGACATGAGATTTTTTCATAAAAATTGTGATTTTCAAAAATTAATAACTTCAAAAATAATTGTGCTACATAACTGAAATTTGGTATTTTTTCATAAGTCTATGATATATTGCTGTGTAAAAAAAATCATGAAAATCTGAGACATCAAGTCTGAAAATCTCCCAAAATTGTGTTGAATTGACACGGAATGACCCAGTAGAATCATAATAAATTATGATAATACATTGTTATTTAACACAAACTAACTAATGGAAGGTTAGAGGAAGTTAGATGGAAGATGAAAGAAATGAAAGAAATCACTATATATAGTGATAATCTCACCACTGAACATCATTACATTTTTTCTTATGTAAACTGCTCTGTTGATTCTGTTATATGAATGATGATGTGCAAGAAGAATAAAATAAATAAATAATATATTACATTGCTCTTTGCAGTTGTTTTACATAGATGATTTAGAGATGCAAATGATTTCTAAAGGACAGTGTGTCTTCTGTAGAACATCACTCTCTGGGAGCAAACTTGGAACATCACAATCATTAACATCACCTAAAAATTCTCCAAGCTCCCCCGATCACTCCTCTTCTTTGTAATAATATACTTACATGTAGTGAGTGTCCAAGGTTAGGAGGCCGAATAAAAGTGCCTGCAAAGAGGACAGCTGCTGGACAACACCACTACACATATCTTGGGGTGGGATGGTACAATGGCTTAAAAAAAGAGAATAAATTTAAGTGTTCGGATGATTTAAATACATTTAAACTGAATATAAAAAAGGTAATTCAATAAGAAAGATGTGTATGAGGTCAAGTGATTGTGTCGTTGATGATAGGTTTGTCGTTGTTTTTTGTTGTTGTTGTTTTTGTTTACTTTGTAAAATTGTAGTAAATGGATTAAGTGTGTGATGTTCTATATTGATTAGGTTTGATCGAATTTGTTTGATTATTAGTAAAAACCCTATAACCCCTCAAAGCACGAGCTCTGCTCAATTTTGAGGGTAAAAAAAAAAAAAAAAAAAACAGATAATATAAAGATTTGTATAATTGTGCTTATTGTATATTTGTATGTGTTTATTATTATCTCAATAAAATATTTGAATTTGAATGTACCATGTATATCACCACAACACTTTGTTTGTGGAGTTGGCAGAAAGAGTAGTATCACTTATAATGTTAATTACTACATTCAAATACTTTGTGATAAAAAGTTGTTGAAGAATACTGATAAGAAATAAGTATGTATTAAAATCTGTTAAAATCACATTCGACTTTATATATCAATCCATCAACAATAGATAAGATTATTTCATTAGCTTCTATCATCCAACCTGGACCTGATCTAGCCATGTGCATTGTGGTGGATGCACAGAGAAAGTCAAAGGCCAATCACATTTTAATGAAGTTAATTAACCTTTAAATTGTTAATGTAATGTATATATCTCACTATTACAGTATATCCCATAAGTGGGATAGCCAGTAGATCAGCCGCATGTAATAAACATGCAAGCCATCCTCTAAATTTAAACCCTTATGATACAGTATTCCATTAATTTTGTATCAATCATACTCTTTTTCATAACCTTTATATTGGATCTAAAACATGAATAATTATACATATTATCAGGTCCAGCAAGAATAGTTAAAAGAATTGTGAATACACCAAAGTTATGGGCCTTTGCTCATTTTTAATTTGAGAATTGTTGACATTTTTGTTAGGATGGAGTGGGTGACTTGCATGTTTATTGCATGCAGCTGGTACGCTGGCTACCCCACTTGTGGGACATGCTGTGATGGTACAATAGTACATAGATGTAAATACTAAAGTTCTTGACTTTCTACTTACTTATTAATTGAGTCAAGATCCTTTGAAATGTTTTTTAGTTGCATTATAGTCGAGTCGCTGTATGAATGCATCTGTTGTCCCCCCCGCTACGGGCGCCACGTCTCTTACACAGGTACACACCCTTCATCCCCAATGTATTGTTTTGAATTGTGCGTCAGAGGTAGTCAACAAAAAAAAAACAAATTCATAAACATATTTAATATTTTTGCGTTTAGTATTTTTTTAATGTATTTTGAATTGACAGAAATATAGAAATAAAATAGCACTACTAGATATTACTCTCGCAAGGGCTAGTTTGAAACTAAATGGTTGAGTATTCAAAATGTGTCATGAATATGTAGTATGTGGGTTTCTTTTACCTAAGCATAATATAAAGATTGTTTTGGAAATCCCTAATCCATAATTATAATAGATGAGATATAGGTATAGTATACAAACACTAAATTGTAGGAACTTTCTATGTAATTTGCTATTTTATCATTCAGTTAATTAGTCACGGCTACCTGTTAAAAATAATAACCAAGCAGCTCCTTTCTTTCTGGAAATCATTTAAAAATAACCAGTTCATGAGTTCGTCGGTAGCCTGGAGGTAGAGTCTCGGCCTCGTGAACAAGGGGTCCGTGGTTCGATACCAGGTACTGGCAAACTCCCCTTTCGCGACACAAGCTTTTAGTAGCTTACTGTGAAAGGTGTATGAGGTTGTATTTGGGTTTATAACAAATAAAACCCAGATATCTTTTTTTTTTTTAAAAAAATATTTGCTATATAGTAAATGAATCATAGCTAACAAAGTTATTGTTGGCTATTTTTTTAGTAGCGGTATTGTAAATGTAATTCTATTATATTAGTAGCGGTAGCAAAATTTTTAGTGTCAGAATTACAAGATTTAATAGCCAAGCAAGCTTCCACTTGTCTTTCATTTTCAATAGTAGTTACTGCTAGTACAAAATCAAAGTATATCCCAATAAAGAAGTAACCAGTAAATGTAGTGCACGTAAAAACACAATATTTCATTTTCAATATTATACCTTCTATACTGGGGACTACAATCCCAGTATACTGGAATCCTGCATCATTTTTCATGTCTGGTTGCATTCCTATAGTTCCGGTCCCGGAATTTGGTGTTTTGTTCGTTAAAATTGATAATCCCCCAAGAAGTGTTGAACCAAAAAGACTATTTTCTTCGACTGGATTATTATGCAGTAAAATTAGATTGCAGCTTAGAAATAAAACTTGAGATAAGTACTCCTATATTTTTGAGAACGAGAAATACAAAATAAAAAAATGCTTTTTTTCACTACTATTCCTTACTATTGCTTGTAATGATATACAAATAATTCAATGTTGTCCTTTATTGCCTACACTAAAAAACACGAAAAAATATGGAAGTCACCCTGTCTTAATAATGTGGTAAAAAAACTGAAAATTATGACTGTTCCAGGAGTCACGGTTCCTTTATCACGTAGTCCTGTAATTCTCGGGACTCAAGTATAGACCGATTCTTCATTCCTTGAACTTGTGTTACAAACTTAATTTGTTCCATGACTTGGTTCCTGCTTTAAAAGTTTATCATAATATGATTATTTATCATAATATATTATAATCATATTATGTAATAGGTCACATCGATTCTATATATATACATTTTTTGATTTTAATCATTAATTATTGAACCTTCAGTTTTGTTTTTTTTTTGTAGGTACTTGTTTGATTGATGTAAATTCTTTTTATATCTGATCTTGATGTGTGATTTCATAATCCTTTACTTGTGTACATGTGAATTAGTATTATATATACTTTTGTACTCTGTCATATATTTCAACATGTAAAAGGCTCACACAGTATGCAACTGTAAAATAAAAATAAATTAAAATGTAATGCCATTTTCAATAGTAGTTACTACTAGTACAAAATCAAAGTATATCCCAATAAAGAAGTAACCAGTAATTGTAGTGCACGTAAAAACACAATATTTCATTTTCAATACTATACCTTCTATACTGGGGACTACAATCCCAGTATACTGGAATCCTGCATCATTTTTCAATTTCTTCCTGGATCCTGCTCTCATTGCAATTGATATGAATTGAGCTGTCAAATTCATTGCAACACCAAGTGCTGAGATGGAAATAAATTTTTCAGTGTTTAGTTGTTTAGCAAGCAGTATACAAAGTAGAAGATGGTATTCAAAAGTGTGCCCACCTTGGAAAAACCTGAATTAAAATGCTGGGTGAAGTTGAGCTCCATACGGATTTATTTCACATCGAGATACATAAGTAATGATACTGTGTTTCTAATAATGTAATCCTTAAACAAATATTATTCACAGCACACATAAACATTTTTAGTTTCATTTGTTATTTGTCTGTTTAATTAGTTTGATTTCAGTAGTACTATATTTTCAGTGAGCGGCGAAAAGGCTCTGCTGTAATGCCTCTCGCTGTGTCTTAATATAAATAAGTAGTGAAATCTTATAACTACATAACCAAAAAAATTCCTTTCAGCCTAAAAACCTCGTCTTTACACTTTCAGATGCAAATGTTCGACTAAATAAAATGAGCCATCCCAAGCTGTTTGCTAAACATTGCAATTTTAATTATTATATAATTAAAAACAATGCATTCAACTCAATTAAGTAAACAGAAATAATAAATTCAGTAAACAAATCTCTCAGTTTGACAGCTGCGTGACAGACAGGTCACGTGACAGCCTTTGGTACGATTTCATTGGTTGGTACGGCGCAACGTACCGTCCAATCAGATAGCTCAGGTGAAAAAACACTTCTGTTTCTAAGGTCTAGTCGTTCCACCTAATATTACACCGTAATCGTCTGTTGTGTTGGGATGCCTGCTGCCCCTCAATGATTTTTCTGTGACGTCATCCTTTAATGGTCTATACGATTTGATACACCCTTTCTATTCCCTTTCCCTTGACTTCCTACCCATTCATCCTATTTCCCTCATTATCTTTCCTACCCTTCCCTTATTA
Organism: Athripsodes cinereus; assembly: GCA_947579605.1. Classification (NCBI taxonomy): domain Eukaryota; kingdom Metazoa; phylum Arthropoda; class Insecta; order Trichoptera; family Leptoceridae; genus Athripsodes; species Athripsodes cinereus. The sequence continues at coordinate 16,807,612 of OX388306.1, read as the reverse complement.
TTTAGATGGAAATGCCAATAGCCGATTTGTAATTAATTATTAAAATAGAATTAGGTATTTATCAAAAAATAATGGCGCTTGTAAAAAGGGGCGTTCACATTTGTTCACATTCAGTAGGGTGTCCCTTATTTTTCAAAGTTTTAATTTTACAACGCATAGGCTATTATTTTGTTCATTTGGTCCTAAAACACTCAAAAACCAATTTTTATCTTATTCGGAATAGTGCAACCCGTGCCGACTTGCACGGAAACATCTTCATACAAGTTACTTCCCAGGGGCGGTGAGTGCTCACTATTATTGTCACTCAGTCTCGGTTTTTCTGGTAATTGTCGCGGATTTTTTATATTTCAAAGGTGTCAGTAGGACTAGTCATGTGTAACACAGATCCGACCCGAGTCAAATGTTCGGGTCCTTCCAAATTGACCCGCGGGTCTACAGATCACCTACGGATCTTACGGGTCACCGGGTCCTAATGATCTGTTTGAGCGGAGACCCGTTGGATCTGTGAGGACCCGATGACCCGAAAGATCTGTTTGAGACGATGACATGTAGGATCCGTTTAAGCGGATGACACGTAAGTTCTGTATGTTTTGTTCACAAATTGAATAGACCATTAAAGGATGACGTCACAGAAAAATCATTGAGGGGCATCAGGCATCCCAACACAACAGACGATTACGGTGTAATATTAGGTGGAACGCCTAAAGAATACCTAATAATCAAAAAAACTGTTAGTGTCGGTTTTGTTATTATTTTGTCGTCTGACTTTCTTTTTTTTCTCTTATGGCATAACATCCTACAAGGATGATTTGCGCAATCCGACTGTTTGCCCCCCAAGCAAAAGCAAATCCATAGACAAGACCACGTGACCTTTAATGGTCTTATAGACCATATAGGTGTGTCTTCCTCTGAATGTCTTCTCTCTTTCAGTTCAGTTAAGTTTTATCTGACCTTCGTTATTATCATGAAGGGACATTCTTCAGTATGGGAGTAATCAAGAGTAATCCATCTTATTACAATAATAATAATCTTTGGTCACTTGACACTCGACGACCTTCGTACTGTCTACTTCTCTTATCATTTTTTTATACGTAACTTTGAATAATAGTGCTATTATGTACCCGTTTTGTGAGTGTCGTGCATTTTAAGCACAGTCGGAGTAAACTTGTCAAACTTAGTTTCAATAGAACAGGAGTGCCACGAGTGAAAAAGAACAGTATTTTAATTACCGAACACTGAATACACGGTCAGACCGCGCTTCTTCCTGAATTTGAAATTAAATTTACTTTACGACTTATTGACATAGAGGTACATTTTAAATTGAATAGTTTGTCATAGAGTATAATAATATTATATTAAAAGTTAATGTGTACTTTGAATGCTGACAGCTGTTACCTTTGTTGATATAATATATATTGTAAATTTTGTAAACAAAGTACACGCTTCATAATGTCTGAATCAATTGGACCTGTGAAGTACTTTTTTTGTGGTGGCTTTGGAGGAATATGTACAGTTCTCTCAGGACATCCAATGGACACAATTAAAGTCCGGTTACAAACTATGCCTGTGGTAAAAGCTGGAGAAAACCCTTTATACAAAGGTACCTGGGATTGTTTAACCAAAACTGTTAGACAAGAAGGTTTCAGGGGACTTTATAAAGGAATGTCTGCTCCCCTTACTGGTGTGGCGCCTATATTTGCTATAAGCTTTTTTGGTTTTGGTGTGGGAAAAAAATTAATTCAAACTGATTCAACCAAAGCTTTAAGTAAAGAGGAACTTTTCTTGGCTGGAGCATTCTCAGGCATATTCACAACAACAGTCATGGCTCCAGGGGAAAGAATCAAATGTCTTCTGCAGATACAACAAGGAGGTAATCAACCCCAGAAGTACAATGGAATGATCGACTGTGCTAAGCAGCTGTTCAAAGAGGGTGGAATTCGTAGCATATACAAAGGAACAGTGGCTACTTTATGCAGGGATGTGCCAGCCAGCGGTATGTATTTCATGACATACGAGTGGGTGAAAGAATGGCTCACACCTGCTGATGCAGTGAAGGGAAATATTGGATTAACAGCTACAATAGTTGCTGGAGGATCTGCTGGAATAGCCAATTGGCTGGTTGGAATGCCAGCAGATGTGCTCAAAAGTCGCTTACAAACCGCTCCAGAAGGAACCTACAATGGAATGAAAGATGTATTTGTGCAGCTGATGAAACAGGAAGGTCCATTTGCCCTGTACAAAGGAATTATTCCAGTAATGTTAAGGGCATTCCCAGCAAATGCCGCATGTTTCCTGGGCTTAGAGGTTGCTGTGAAATTTTTGAATTGGATTGGACTTTAATAAATTTACAAGTTCTTCTATTCTCGTTTTTTTTAAGTAGGTATGCATATGGATACCTAATGTATATAAATATACATTTTTACTTGATACACATACCCAAAAAGTTTGTAATGAAACATTTTTATGATATGCTACTTTAAAATCTATGTGTGGATGCCGTAGTGGGATGGATGGATGGAAAAACTACAAGTGCCTTATAATATTACAAAATATCACAAATATAAATATTGACGTGCATCATACAATATTGAATGTTTAGTATTATAATTCTGTACCTGAGAGCCATTAGGACTTAAGTACATTTTTGACAAAAATGCCAGAGCTACGAAAAAAGCGAAAAAACACATAAGTCGTGAGTCTTAAGTACAGAAATACTTAGGGTCTATGTAATAAGCTGTATATACTATATACATCTTATTACTAGTAAAATGTTGAGATTTTTACGATTAAACAATTGAATTTGTAAATGGCATTTTAGCACTTAAGACTAAATGGCTCTCAGGTACAGAATATTATTCATATATTTTTTTAGCATACAGTTGTGTAGAAATTTGCGTCTTTGCATGTGGTAGGAGACTCGTCCTGTCACCAAAGTATGCAGTTTGGATTAGTCAAAAAGATGTTATGTTCCAACATAAATGATTGTGTTTCATCAGAGCCATCTCTCATAATGGCCGACACAACAGTAAATCATGTATGAGAGGACTGTTATGTGTTATGGATGACTTATGATTAATTTAAATCCAAAATGCATGCGGTAAACCTACATACATTCCATGGACGAAAGATTATATTGTGTGAATTAACATAGTCATGGAATTGTTAATGTTGAAATAAAAGACTATTACAATTTCATAATGAATTGTATGTATTTTTGAAATGACATCACTATTATTACTCCTGAACACTTTGTTTTTCAGAACATAACGTCGTTGCATATTCAAAAAGAGACATGTGCTCACATTTTTATTTGGGCATACTCTTTTAAAACTGTTCATTAAGGCATTAAAATTGTAGTTTGGACTTTTTATTGACATGACATAACATGTACAGACAATTCACATAGACCGAGCTAGTTCCAAACTGAGATATGAATCTTGTATTATGGGTACTAACATGACGATACACATATATACAATGCACTGAACACATATAGATATATAACGGACTGCAGCAGAAGCGCAGCGGAGCGTCATAAATGGGGGTACATTGCCGACCCTAGCTGCGATTGCGGGGCAACATCACAAACCACGCAACATATTGTTGCTGATTGCCCTATTTATAGGTTCCACGGTGTGATGGAAGGTTTTAGTAATCTGACAACTGAAGCCAGAATTTGGCTGAGGGATACAAGAGTCATTTTATAAATTTTAAATATTTTGCGATTGTATTTTATTTTACAATTTTATCTTTCTGACATGTTTTATTTTTTACAATTTTATCTTTTTGACATTTTTTTTTTTTTTTACAATTTTACCTCTTTGACATTTTTTTTTATGATTTTTGTGATTTATAGCGCCTGACATGCCATACGATTATATATATATATATATATATAGATATAGATATATGTAACATCCAGACCCAGGACAATTTGAAAAAGGTCATTCTTCATCTTGCCCTGGCCGGGAATCGAACCCGGGACCTCGTGACTCAAAGGCAACAGCGTTAGCCTCCGCGCCACGCCGGTCGCCATGTGATATTATTCTTTAAGTATTGAATTTTAATATTTGATGCTAAGGATCACTTTATAAAATGGTTATGATGTCATTATGAGCAGTTTATTCTGGAAATGTCAAAACATTATGAATTCACATGTCCCTTTTTAAATATGAAACGATGATAAAATTAAAATCTTTTTGCAAGTTATTCTGAAGAATTATTTTGAAAATATTTTTTTTTAGCAATAAAGTTCTTAATTTTGTTATTGAAATTATCTTAGAAATTAAACTTTATCTCAATTACGCTCAGAAAATAGCAGCTGCCACCATCTTTCAAATAAAAAATATTTAACAAATTTATGAACCTATTTATACTAATCTTTGGTAAGTTGGCTAGACCAGCTGTAGCATGTTAGGGGCAAAACATCTTTTTCTTCAGTATTAATATCTATTATCTTTTTTAATAAACATTATACATACAATATTTAAATAGAGTCTCGGCCTCCAGAACAAGGGGTCCGTGGTTCGATCCCAGGTGCCGGCAAACTCCCCTTTCACGGCACAAGCTTTTAGCTTAGTGTGAAAGGTGTATAAGGTTGTATTTGGGTTTATAACAAAACCCAGATATATCTTTTATAAAAAAAAAAGTTTCCTACCAGTCATCTGATAAATTTATCTATAATCAATACATAAACAAACACACATAATCATATGTAAATGGACTAATACCTATAATTATTCATGGATTTCTCACAAATATCTATTATAATATTTGTATAAAAATGTTTAGGGGTCTAGAGAACCACATGGATTAAATTCTCAAGTACTAAGTTGAAAATAGAGTGCCAGAGATGTTGAAAGAGTTTGAAAAAGACATTGCATGTCGAAACCTAGGTCACAATAATAAAGTCATTAGTAAAACTTTGAAATACATTTTTATTTTGTTGTGAAAAGATGCGAGTAGATTAATATAAAGCTATAATACTAGAGACATGGTAATAATATGATGAACCTTTATGAATACAAGTTAAATACTCTGTAGCAGTGGCGGACACAGATGGGGTGCCTATTGACGTGACTTTGTATGTGACTTGATAATTTTTTTATTACAATAAAAGTAAAGGTAGCTCACGATATCTTTTGCGTCCCCGTCCCCCCCTTGAGTTTTTTTCTGAATCTGCCACTGCTCTGTAGTGATAGTCTCATTGTTTTCAAAAAGCGCAGTTCTAATATATTTTGTATAAACATGTTTTTATAAATTCATCTACAACAAAGGAGATATGAAAGCACCTTCTTGAACCAACACTTGTTTAAGACTGACTGGTACAAAATGATTTTGGCGGCATGATTTGTTTGGCCTCATTAACAATTTATCCTTTGAGTTTCTAGTTATAGTTCATTGGTTGTATTACAGTGATCAATCAATTTTGTATTGAAAATTATCAACAATTTAAATTTAAGAAGAAATAATATTGAATATTATATAAAGAATGGTATATAATGTTAATATCGATTCAATTTTTATGTTCACAAGTGCAATAATATGAAACTGCTTTGTAGTAAAAATATTTTGAAGAAAATGTGTTCATATTATATTAATTTCTGTTATTTTCTATGAATTTTAGAATATTATACATACGGTATTAAAATGCATTTTTTTTTCAATTACCTGCTACTTTAGTTGCTAGATATAAGTCAACTATAACACCAAACTTTAATTCATTTACATTAATTGTTTATGAATAAATTTTCATATTAAACAATTGTGTTTTACTACCTATTTAATTATTAATTTATATTAAAAGAAACTTTGTATTTTCCACTAGAATAACTTTAATTAGAGTTTAAGTAGAGAGAGAGAGAATAAATATGGAATTCCACAGTGTTAATCACAAAACATTCGAAAAATTACCTATTTAAGTATTTTTCAATACTATGTTGTCTCATTTTTCATTACTTATTTCAGTACAAATTTTCTCAGAAGCAATGTTAAAAAATAATCAACATTATGCTGTTTCACTCCATAATATCAAGATGCTGTTTTTTTCTACTCATAATACTTAAATATGGCATATTATCCTATATACTTACCTATTACAGCAATAAAAAGACTTACAATAAAAAAAACCAATGTCAAGTCTGCTGCATAATAATAATATGTATACCTACTTACCTATTATGAACATAATATAAATAAACAACTGTGACTGTTGTAAAAAGGTGCACTTCTAATTCTAATATAAATGGACCATCAATATATTTGATTTAAACAGTAACATTCTTATATCTTTATAAACGCTCATTTAAGACTGATATAAAATTATGTTCATCACAAAACTTGATTGGTCGCATTAGCAATTTTTCTTTGAATTTCAAGTCTCTATTAAGGTCATTGATGAAAACTACTACTACAGCATATCCCACGAGTGAGGTAGCCAGCAGACCAGCTGCATGTAACAAACATGCAGGCCGTCTTCTCTGTGTCAATAAAAAATTAAGACATTCAATATGTGTGGCAAACCCCATCGCTGAATTTGAGATGAAGATATGTCTTTATTTTTTCGAACACCTGTCTTTACAGGACACTCGAAAACTTTACAGAAAAGAGTGGGAGACTAATTCTTTGAAAGGTGCTCTATGGTTCAAATGGAGCACTGGGCAAATTCATTAAAATACATGTATAATTCATGCTCCACAAAATATAATTAACAACAAAATAATATCAAATGGTCAGGGTGGCCAACCCGCGGGCCACATGCGGCCTGTTGGGTGTCTACGTACGGCCCGCGAAGCATATACACACTTTTTTTTATAATAGTCAGTACAAGTACCCGTTACTTTTTTGAAAGAGGTATTTTGAGAAGATATTCTTAAAGAAAACCGAGGAATTTCGAAGCATTTCAAATTCCTATACCATTTTGGAAAGGGGAGGGGGTAGAAATTTTGAGGTGAAGTAAAATTATCAAATATTCCATATATGGAGAATATTGATGTAGGAAATCTCATTCTGAAATTTGGCCCGGCTGCTGAAAAGGTTGGCCACCTATGGTCTAAAGCAGTGACTCCCAACCTTTTTCTCCTCGCGAACCAAAAGTAAAATCCAACAGAATTTGGCGAACCCCCTATGTAGCCGTTAATGATAGGCAAAAAACAATAAAATTTTGTGGAACATTTATTTTACATATTGCACAAACATTAATAAGACTAAAATGATTAGTATTAATAAGACTAAAATAAGCTATAAAAATTGAATACAAAATATATTTAACAAACTGGTTCTTATTTCAGCACATGTTCCCTTTGAAAAAGCTCTTAATGGGATATTTTGGCTGTTTCATGGAACAAAGCAATTGAAAGTTTGGTTCAATATCTGACAATTTCAGTCTTAGATCAGGTTCTGCATTTAACCTGTTTCTATATTTATCCTTCAGATAAGTATATGTTGAAAATCCTTTCTCCCACAGATATATTGTGCAGAATGGCAATAGTACGTCTATGGCTTTTTTTGACAGAACAGAATATTAATTTTTATACTGAGCCAGAAGTTAAATAAGGAGATTCTTTGGCCATTTAAAATCCCGCCATTACGCTATTATTTTCGCGAACCCCCTTTGTACACACCGCGAACCACCGGTTGGGAAACACTGGTCTAAAGGAATCTATTAACCGTCTTCGTATTTGTGTAAACCAAAGTTATAGAAGTCCAATAAAAACGTTTTAGATGTTTTATATGATAAAAAATACCTTAAAAACACACAATGGCTGCGAAAAGTATAAAAAAACTTGTAAGTAATTAACATATAAAATATGCTTATTTAATTTTACAAATACTTTGTAAAATATGATTATTTATTTGCAAGTACTTGTAAAACTTAATAATAATCATATTTTAATCCTTGATTAATGAGGAATTTTACAAAATAAAATTCAATATAATACAAAAATGATTCTAATGTTATTTGGACTACTCACATAGAGATTATCATAATTTTATTTATCCATTCTTCACTGTGCATTGATCACAATAATACAATTACCTATATAAAAAAATGCATCCAAATTATAGTCCATTGATATATGAATTCTAGGTCTATGATATTTTCATTTATGTAAATTATAATTTCAATAAATTCCAATTAATTTAGTTCACCATGTACGACCGATCCTCGATTTCTGACGTTTTCTTCAAGAAAATAATTTATTATTATTATTCTATGAATAATGTTTGTTAGATTTTTGCTATCGAACATCATTGACTTAGAATAATAATTAATGTACTAAAATAATATTTGAATTGAATCATGCTTTGAATTCAGTGGGGCCTACCAACTAAGATAGTTCCTAATTTTTTCTATAATATCTTAAACATCCGCATCCGCATCCGCGGATGTGAGCCTTTAAAAATCCGCATCCGCATTCACATCCGCGGATGTGTAAAAATCGACATCCGCAACATCCCTGGTAGACACTATAGAGAATAGAGCATGGATTAGTGATGGGCGATAGTATCATATTTTACAATCGAAATAATCGAAGTCGTTCACAATTCACAATCGATATAAATAATCGACTTCGCTTGTAAAAAATAATCGATATATCGAAGTAGTATCGATTATTTGTAGCGCGGTATGAATAACACAAACATCGATTATTTTGAAGTCGGTTATTTTCGTGGTACGATAGTATTATATTCGGAAAAACGAAGTACAAAACTATCGTCAACGATTCAACGAAACGTACGCATCTACTCCCCTCTCACTTCCTCACGCTTTATTTCAGTTTGTTTTTATGCGTTGAAGGATATTACGTAGTATTATATTCTCTTTGTTGAAGGATGCGGTCGTGAAATGCGAATGCTCACGTTCTCATATTAATATTGCCTACAAAATTGTTCAGGTAACTACGCGAGTAGTGTCTCTCTTTTTACTAAGAGATCTTCTACTTGTAGACAGCTTAATAGTATTGTTCAGAATCTGACTATTCGTTCTTATGTATTCGTTCTTCAACTTAACTCGAAGAACTAAATCCTCAATGCCAAATCTGTTCGGTCTTTTTCGTTCTTTTGGGAAAAATTACATTAAAGTACTATATTTTCAAAGAAACTAAGGTTTAACATCGCGTGGCAAATAAACACGAACGAGATTTAAATCTTCGTGTGTGTTTTTTTTTTGGAAAAAAAACCTTAAGATACTCTATTTTCAAAGATACTAAGGTTTCATATTGCGTGTCAAACGTTGAGAACGAGATTCTTGGATTTAAATCTACGTGTTATTATTTTGGAAAAAACGCCATTGGAGTATTCTATTTTCAAAGGAATTAAGGTTTTATATCGCGTGTCAAATGTAACAAACATGATTCAAAGATTTAAATCTTTGTGAAGTTGTTTTGGTAAAAATACCATTAGAATACTCTATTTTCAAAGAGACTAAGGTTTAAAATCGCGTGACATATATCACAAACGAGATTTAAGGATTTAAATCTTCGTGTCGTCTTTTGGGAAAAAGGCCTTTAAAATACTTTATTTTCAAAGAGACTAAGGTGAAAATCGCGTGACAAATTCCACGAACGAGAACGAATGTTAAGAACGAATTGTTTTGAAGAACGATGTCTCAAGTACCGATTCCTGAGAAAGAACTGGATTTACCAATACTACAGCTTAATAGTAAAACCTAGTAACGCTCTTTAAAATATATTACATATAATCTAACGAAGAAATTTATTAATCAAGTAAAGCAAAGTATTTTCGGAGAATAAGCAGACAATGTACTTCTACTCGTTAACTTATTTGTACGTGAACTACTTAAATACCGTACCGTACAATAAATAGTCATCACTTACATCTGCTAAACAATAAAAATATGTAGGTATAGTAATTTTGTATTTATTATAATTAATACTTGTATTTGTTGCTATCCACTCATTTTCATTAGCTTAGTAATATAGCGGAAATTATATTTCAATCCATGTTCGGGAGTATTTTAGGACCTAGGTTATATGATTTTATATTATGAAACATTGTAATGCATGTATAATGTTCCTTATTAAAATAAAAATACGTATTAAATGTATACCTTTTATGTAATTGTTTGTAATCAATGTACAGTGAAGAATGAATGAATAAATAAATAAAAATAAAATCTTCCACAAAATTTTATCTTAGAAGTTTAAATTATTCCTAAATTATTATTTTCTGGCAGTTACTTGGTTTTCCTATTAGGTTATAAAAATTGCAAGGAATGGAGCGATCACTAATCATTTGACTGACTGCATCATCGTTGTGGTGTTGTCCGGCACGGCGTCGTGTATGAATATAATATTGTATTTTACTTAGGTAGGTAGGTACCTAAATGCATATTGGCCATGGTTCATCCGTATATCCAACTTTTAGTAGGTAGCAAGTATCAATACAAGTTGATACTTTTAGTAGGTAGCAAGTATCAACTTGTATTGAAATCGAATTCTAAGAACCGACTGACACGAGTCGAAGTCGAATTATTGAAGGGGTAGATCAAAAGTCGAACATTTATAATCGACTTGTGCAAGTCGATATATTATATCGATGTTATAATCGACTTATAATAATCGATGTTATAATCGACTTATAATAATCGATATAATAATCGATTAAAATAATCGACTTATAATAATCGATTAAAATAATCGACTTGCTCCGATACTATCGAATAATCGCATTGTTCTGAACTATCGATATAATCGAATCGTATATCGATATATCGCCCATCACTAGCATGGATGTATGTAGGTATAGAGCCATGGACCTAGATAGAGTAGTAATAGCAAATTTTTTATCGACTGGATGTAATTGGACGATTTGAGCATAGATAAAATTAAATTATTTATAGTTGATTCTAGTGCTGCCAAGTCTTACTTTATACGAAGATCTACGTACTTTGGTCCCATTTGGTAATCTTTAAGTACTTTAGCAAGTCTGAGAATTTCAGTTTTCGAACGTACCACGTTTTTTTAAATGTTCGTTAACAAATCCGAGGAGATCGTGAAACATTTCATATCCTTGGGGGATGGGGGACCCAAAAAAACATAAAAAGATCTTCATTTTTCAACATCAAGAAAGGAAATCTGATCTGAGACCTGATAAAGTCCTCATTTTTCAAAATCCAGATAAAAAAATCTGATCAAAAATAAAAGAGGTTTCTACTTATTTATATCCAAATAGGAAATTTAAAAAAAAATCTAGGATGTTTTCCTAAATCTATGTGCTTTTTTGTTTGGGCTGCGTCCTTTTCAAAATTCAAGTTGGTAAGACTGGTTGATTCACGATAGAGTATCAAGTCCATAGAGTATAATAATATTATATTAAAAATCAAGTCATATCAAGTGACATTTTGGTTTTGGTCTGTGGTTGTGAGCGTCTGTTTCACGGTTTGCGTTAACGCGTAGTTTTTCGTATTCAGACATTTTTTATACATAGTTTTTTTTTATTAAATTTGTTTTATATTTTGTTCGTGCGTTTGGTCCGTTACATCAGTTCGATATTAAACAAGTATTAATGCGTTTCTATAGTTCGCGTTCCGAGTGTCAATCTGTTGAAGGTTGAAAATGGCATTTGGATATTCTAGTATCAAGTCCCCAAGGCTGTGCTCATCATTTCTTTTTAAGTATTTCATGATCCTGGTGATATGTTTAGTAACTTTAAAGGTATGTTTACATTTTTGGTTAATTGTATAAGTTTATTAATGTATATTGTTATTGTCATCTGGCCTACCCACCCAAGTATGTTAGTTATCATACAATGCCACTCGGGGTACAAAGTATGTATTGCTCATGAGGGGCCACTCATTATGCATGATTCACCATAAATTGCCATGAAGTTTGTACAAGGAAAACGACAACACGTAAACTGATAAATATTGCATTATTATTTATATTGCAGTATTCTCATATTGATGTAGAATTTTGACTATGGATATTATTTGTGCAATGTTACATAGCAAAGTCAAACAAACTGGAAAATGTTGATTTCCTGATATGTGTAATATCTTTTATTTTTTTCTTTTAACATCTCTTCTGTGCAGTGTCTCACATATCATGTAGGTAAAAGTATTTATATGTATGAAATAAACTATTTAAACAATAATTATCACAGCAGAATCACTGAAATAACCTTGCCAAATTAAAAGGGTAAATTATCTGGCTCTATTACTAAAAAGTCAATATCTCGGAATGAACCATATAGTGTGAACACCATTTGAAAATAATTTTCAAATGTAGCCTTTGGATTGACATCATCAAACTTTTAGAATCAGTCACCAAAAGTATAGAGGACAACATATTGTTGTTGCATAGTTAAAATGACGTATATGCAAGTATTTTCATTTAGGTATGCTCTTAAAAAACTGTTTATTAGGACATTAAAATTGTTTAAACTTTTTATTGTCATGTGATATTATTCGTGAAAAGGTGTGATGTTTCATCAGAAGTGATTACCACCCAAAGATATTCTAGATTAGTAATTCAAAGAAAAAATCGGTAAACAGCTGATCAAATTTTGCTGCCAGATTTAAATTACCGTTGGTTGAGAAAGTTTGTAAGACAATATATTGCTAATACTTGAAGGACATTGATTGATTGTTGTTATTTAACAGTTTTTATGATTGGAACGCAACACCCTCGGCGGGTATAAAGGTGTTCTATACTTCAGCATTAGTAGGAAAGAGACCATTATGGAGTGAAACAGCATATTATTGTTAGTATTAATGTTGGAACACAAAAATTCCAAAAAAAAATTCCTGGCTGCAAATCTAGTATGTCTGTGTTACCACCAGACATAAATTTGATAAGACTGAATCATAAATAAAATCGAGAATTGATGCTAACGCTATCGTGAGCTATTTTATTTAACTTTTAATAACTTATTTTTCATTTATTTAATTACTTTTTTTTACAAAAAAAAACTTCAAACGGCATACAACATGACTGTGAGTGTTGACATGACAGTGAAAACATGGGATGAACAGCTTTGACCCTGACACTCTGGATAGTTTATTCAAGAAATGTCAAAACACATTTATTCACATACATCATTTTAAATATGCAACGATGATGCATTCTTTTGAAAAATTTAAAAAGCATGCATTTTGAAATTATCAATTATTCAAATTTTCAGCATGAAACTGCATTTTTTTTCAGAAGCTTACATTAAATAAATTTTATGGGATTACGGATTACGCTAAGATAAATACTGGTTTTAGTCATCCTTGTCCTCAATAATTTTCAATCTTATTAGTAATAATAATATGAAATGTAGAGATAGCTTAGAGTTACTATTTATATAACTCCTCTATACATTTATTATGGTGAATGGAATGAGGCATGGTCACAATCCTCAGAACTGAGTGGTGGATGGTGGAGATGATGATATTCAAATTTAAATATTTTTGTTGAGATAATAATAAACATATTAAATATAATTATACATATAAATAATCACAATTATTATACAATTCTTTATAATATCGGTTTTACCCTTGATATTGAGCAGAGCTCGTGCTTTGAGGGGTTATAGGGTTTTTACTAATATTCAAACAAATTCGACAAAACTTTAATCAGTATAGAATATCACACATATAAACAATTTACCATAATTATATAAAATAAATAAAAAAAAAATAACAAACTTACTATCAACGACTCAATCATTTGACCTCATGTACCTATACACCACTTTCTTACTGAATTACCTTCTTTATATTCTGTATACATACATATATACAAATAAACAGAGTAAATGCCAACTCCTTGACGGGCGAAGACGTAGATTCATTGCCTGATGATGGAATCTCCAATGATTCCGAAAGCTTGCAAACAAAAACTTGGACGTGATGTATCCGCAAAAAATCTACAATCAAAAATATATACATATACACTTCCCACTGCCCTCATATTTTATTTTTGCTGTTTAGCTTGTGTTTTATGTTTTTTTTCAATTAAAAAAGTAATGTTTATCAGTACATATTTTTAAACATTTTACTGAGACATGCGTGTAATAAAAATAAGAGAAATACATATACACACAAAAATATAATCAATTAAATGTCCCCTTTATAGGCACACCTATCTAATATAAGAGTAGTTAGCTAACCAAACTATACACATGCATATACATATATCTGGTGGCTCACCACCAAAATTCAACTCGTGAAATAACTGCAAAATCGATAAATATATGTATAAATATATATATATATGTGATTGTGCGAAGTGATTTTTTATTCGTATAACATGGAATTTTTACACCTACGAAAGTGTTGATATGATGTATTTTTCGATAGGTATGAACCAAATCACAATCTATGCATCACTTGCAGGGTAGAGAAGAGAGTATTAGGTGTTCCGATGCTTACGAATCGGCTTTGGCTGGCTTAAGCGCTTTATACCATGGCAACGTTCACCAATTCCACCTTTTATATTTATATACAGTGAAACCTCTATCTATCGTTTTTGAAGGGACCTATTGAAATAAACTATGGATGCGGGAAAACAATGAATGCGGGAGTATAGAAAAAATCATATTAATATGTATTTTAATGTTTAATATGTAGGTACACACGAGTATATAGGTTTTATAAAAATGATACATGTTTCAAAAGTTATAAATCAATTTTTTGAAGTAAAAAATATACTTAGTAACAAAATAAAAAAGAAAGCTGCATGGAGAGCAAAATCATACTTTATACTGTATGTAATCTTTCATCGTCATTTGCTTTTTTATTGTAGGTACCTACTGATGTACTATCAAAAAAGACAGCAGACAGAATCAACAAAATGTTCTTTCTTTCTCGCTCGTTCTCCAATGTTTTTATACATATATACGATTTATTTTGTGAGAGAGAGTATAGGTGTTTCCAATGCTTACGAATTGGCTTTTGGCTGGTTTAAGCATGCTTTACTCTAGAAACGTTCACCTATTTCCACCTCACTCTTTTTATATCTCTCATATTACTTTCTGTTCGCAACGGGTGACCGGACTCATTGCTGTGAAGCATTTCGTCCAACCAACCGTCACTTTCAGTTACTATATGGTCTGTGAGAGCTGAATCTTCGATGAAAATTCCAGTCGTCACCGGGATTCGAACTCACAATCTCTATGTTGATAATCCAACACTCTACCACTTAGGTTTATGGAGATGTGATTTCACCTTAATATTTTTGATATTTCAAGGTCAACTTGCGATGCAGAGCTATCTATCGAAGTTTTTATGCAACATTCTAAAGTGATTGCAGATGTCTGTTGAAAGATATCATTTATCATAACGAACGCAGGTACCAAGTCCAGGTAAATGCTAAAATAAAAAATATATTCATATATATCGTCGTGAAAAACTTATCTACAACATTTATCTATATATATATATTATAAATATATGAGTTTTGATTTTCTTCTCCATTCCTCCCTATTTTCTGCTAATCTCTTTGCTTGAGCGTGTCTCTTGGTCGGCCTCTACCATTTCTGCCTTCAGTTTTGCCCTCTACAATGGTGATGAGCAGGCCAGGGCCCGAAGTCAAAACACATTTTAGCGTCACATTTCCGTGTCGTTATTGTTTGAATATAGACGACGTTGCGCCAATTTTTGTAACTATTGTGTATTTTAGCTACGAAAATTGACACTTCTCGCAACGTCGTCTATATTCAAACGATAACGACACAAAAACGTAACGCTAAAATGTGTTTTGACTTCAGGCCCTGGGTGCCTGATGTTGTGACCGATCCAGTTTGCTCGTTGTTGGCTGATTCTTATAAAGAGTTGACTACTTTCGCCTACCCTTATCAAAAGATCTTCAGCATGCGTCTGTAGCACTTTATTTCGAAACCACCGAATTATATTCTAATTTTGAACAAATCAAACAATGTAATCAATGAGTTAATATTTTTAAATGATATTGAGGATCTCATTATAATCCCTGAAGTTTCTATTGCAATAATTTAATGTTTCATTTATGCATTCATCAAAATACAATTTGAATTTGAAAGATATACCCAAATCCCTGATCTTACTCAATTTTATCACTGTTTCACCACTATTCTCTAATTATATCTATCTATTTATACCCTCACGCCATGATCCCGGAGGGATAGGCAGAGAGAACGGAACGCCATATAGATCTATCCTTACAAACTTCTTTCGCTTCGTCCACATTCATCCAGTTTCTCATACGTGCATGCCGATTTCTTTTACTCAACACGTGGCCGACCCTGATACCTTGATGACCAAAATACCTTCTATAATTATAATTAAAAATATTTCTGTTTTTTTTTTGTGAATGTTATGGATCATTTTTTGAGATTAAGTTGGAGTTTATTGGTCTTACAATAATCACCTAGTCCCACCAAATCCTCCTCCACAGCAGTGCAATTAGATTGACAACTAAGATGATGATAAGTGTTTTAGTAAGCTGCAAAAAAAAGGAATTGGAATTAAAAAAACATTTATTTATATTGTTGATATAAATTGTAAACAAAAGTGGCCCAAGCACTGCGGCACTTCAGATGTAAACCCTATTACTTTTGATTTAAAACCGTTTACAACCACACTCCTCAATCAATTTGATATGTATGATTCGACTTATCTCGCCATGAATCCCATAAAAATTAAGATTGTCAATCAATGTGCGGTGATCCAATTCATCAAAATTGCTATATGATTATGTTGAATAGAAACAGGTCCAGGTTACTGTACGTAGAGAAATAGAGTAGCAGTATCTATAATAATAAGTAGGTGTGTAGTGCACCATGTACCTGTAAGTCTATTGCTTATAAACAGGTACACAATGTTGTTTGCCTTACATCACTGTAATGAATTATTGACACACACACACACTACTTATCTACCTATGTGCAGATTTTGCTTTTCCTTCATCAATTTTAATTGTGTCAAATTTTCATAAAATCCTTTAGAAATGTCAATTATTACTTTGCTTTGATATATTATGCTAATTAATTTACGTTCATCTATTCATGGGTAGGATTATAATGGTTGTATTTTCATTAATTTGTTGTATTAGTTTCTGCCAGTTGATGTCCACCGTAAATGATTTTATTGTTGTAAAGAAGAATCTGGATTTATAATTAAACCAGATACTCCATGAACACTCTCATACTAATCAGATAGCTATTTTTTGCAATGCAATGTCCAATTTATTAGCTATTCAATAGTTATCAAATTATTGACTCAGACCAGCCTTACACATGTATATCTGGTAGTGATTTAACGCAGTGTTCCGCAAACTTTTTGTATTCAAGGTACACCTATCAAATCAAGAAATTTTAGAGGTACACCAAAGAAAAAAGCAATGTTTATTTAGCAAAGCATCTCGCTCTTATAGCTCTCAGCTATTCTTAGGTGTATTATTTTCACAAAACCTTGACTTTTTTCCGCGGCACACAAACTGATGACCACGGTACACCACGCTTTGCGGAACACTGATTTAACGAATATTCATATTCGCAAAAAAATATACAAATGTGTTGCGAATATTATTTTGGTAATTAAGTGTCGGATATTCGGTAAAAGTACCGCATACTTACCCGGTACATTGTAGAAAAAGGTACTGCAAGAAAATATTCTACACGAAAACCGAGGAGTTTTGAAATATTTTTAAATTCCTATACCATTTGAAAATTTGGCAATAGGGGGGTAAAAATTTTAATGTTTGAGCAATTGTAGAAATTTAAGCAAGTCAATATTCGCGAATGTCGGCAACAAATATTCGCATTCGCAAATATCCAAAATCACACTTTCGTTACATCACTAATATCTTAGTGATACATCACTAATATCTTAGTGATACAGGAAGTTTCATTCCACGGAATCGACTTTATTGAGAACGACTTCTGATCTCATCTCAAGCATTGAATCTGGTAGCCTGGTACTAGTGTCATTCCTGGACATGAGTGCTGCTTTTGATACAGTTGACCATGGTATCCTACTACGAAAACTGGAAAAGGAATTTGGCTTAAGAGATGAGGTCCAGGAGTGGATTGCATCTTACCTAGCAGAGCGTGAATGTGAACTCAAGTTCAATAACACGCTGCCTGAAAAAAGCTCATGCATATACGGCGTTCCTCAGGGTTCGGTACTTGGTCCTTTGCTCTTCAATTTATATACGAATGAGCTTGAATTTCTAATCCAACAACTTGGTTTCCAAACGTATTCGTATGCTGATGATCGGCTTTTCTTCAAATCGTGCTCCCCTGATTCACAAGATCTACTAAAACAAGATGTTATTTCATGTATCTCTGAAATTTCGCACTGGATGTCAGTGAATAAATTAAAAATAAATCCTACTAAGACCGAATTCCTTTGGGTTGCTTCACCGAGACGACAACACCTTATAAACTACGACCCTATATCCATTCAAAACATCAACATCATTCCATCCAAACATGTTAAGTTTCTTGGAGCCTACATTGACAGTTCATTATCTATGGATAAACACGTCTCATCAACCGTCAGTAAATGTTTCTTTTCACTGAGGCAATTAACTCCCATTAGAAGATGTCTGACATCCCACGATGCTAGAACATTGATAAATTCCTTTGTGGTATCTCGGGTAGATTACTGTAACGGTATTCTGGCCAATTTACCGCAATACCAGCTTCAGAGAATCCAATCTGTGCTCAACGCCGCTGCCCGCTTAATTTTCAAAATGGACCAACGCTCCCATATAACTAGTACCCTCAAAAATCTGCACTGGCTCAAGTGCGCTGAAAGGATTGCTTTCAAGGTTTGCCTCACAGTCTTCAAATCCATTCATAATATGGCTCCATCATACATCTCCGAACTCTGTAGACAGCAAGTTCCAAATCAAAGACAAAGCACTCTTAGGTCAGGTTCTGATACGGGTGTCAGGTTGACGGAAATCGGTGTAAGAGGGAGACCTAAGTATTCCTTTCGAGCCTTCAGCTCGGCTGGACCATCCATGTGGAATGATCTTCCTGAACAAGTGCGTAAGACACAGTCTCTTGATCTGTTCAAGAGTCGATTAAAGACACACTTGTTTGGTATATCATATAAATGATATAAATTGTACAACTTATCGTTATTTATATATGTTTAGTTTTTATAATAGCTTATTAATATTTGTATTATATGTATCAGGCTTCAATCATAGGTATAAACACGATATTTTAGGATGCGCCCTTGAAGTGAATATATTCCACAAAACGGCGCACTATAAATTGTCTAGTTATTATTATTATTATCTGGTCTGAGTGAAGAGTAATTTTATTGTGCATTTTCAGACATTGTGTTATTAATAGTAATTCAATTTAATAATTATTTGATTTGCTCTCTTTGGTATGATAGTGCATCATCTGTTTAAATCATGTTTTCATTAAACTTTTCCTGTTTACTAAATAAGCTATTTTTAATTTGGAATGAAGCCAAATATATCCTCTGAAATAATTACACACACACCTTTTTACAAACTTGTGTGGATGGGTCAAGGGTCAAGAGTGTCTTGTAGAATGGAAGTATTGTATTTGTAATGGTACGTCTTTTTGATATTTAGCCAACAGTAGCGGAGGATGGACACTGTGTGTGGTATGATGAATGCTTTAGGGACAGTAACAAACCAAAGAACTGCTTCTACGATGGACCAGCCAAACAACTCACATCACCTGATGCCTTGGTATGATTATGAATTATGTAATGTCTAATTTGTAATTGCTATAATGTTTTTTAGATGGTATATTAACTGTTTTTCCCATTCAATAGAGTGTCCTCAAAGAATGGTGTCCAGAGCTGGTTGTGGATAAAGGCAAAGGAGTGTTGACATGTTGCAGTCCTGCCCAACTGATAGATCTATCACAGAACATTAAAATAGCAGCAAATTTCTTAAAAAGATGTCCAACTTGTATGGATAACTTTTCTAAACATCTATGTGCTCTCACATGTTCACCAGAGCAGTCCAAATTCATTAGAGTAGAAGAAACCGTGCCGTTACCAGATAATAGTAAGTAAACTACACTTCAGTCAATGTCATATGTTGATGATTTTTTTGTGAGGTACAGAATAGTGATTTTCATTGTAATTAATTATCAGCAGTCTCCAACCTTTTTATCGTCGTGAACCAGTCAACGTTTGGTCATTTTACTGCAACTATGTTTACAATGAAAAAGTGAAAGTGAGTACTTTTTCACATCTCAGATTCCATAATTTTATAATTTTCACACCTCTCACTCTAAATTTCTACTCCCCCAGTCCCCAGATTTTTGAAAAAGTATAGGAATTTGACATCACAATTTCCTTGGTTTTCTTAAGGAATATTATGATAAAAAAGTACTGACATTCATGTTTCTACCGCAGCCCCGTACCACTTGTTCTGCGGATGGGGGGTTGGTGACTACTTGTTTAAATATTTTGATTTATATAATTGAATTAAATTCCTGTGGTTAAAAACAAAATGTGACTTACATAAAATATAAGTAAAACAATTTGATATGTAAATAGTTACATATTGTGGGTCTTTTAAATATTATGTTATTATTCTTATTGGGAACCTCTGTGTACTTGTATGGAAAACTTTAAACTTTATTTCCTCCTATATTTTTATGTGTCACACATAACTATTTGTTTACACAACATGTTTATTACAAACAGGTATTAATTGTATTTTGACTCAGTTACATAGTTTGTCTGAATATTTATATGCCTAAATTTAAAGGTCATAATATTGTTTTTATTTTGTTTTTTGAATAATATGTTTAATTTATTAATCAATTTAACAGAGACATGTAAGGGACCAAATTCCATGTTTTAAGAGTTATAAAGGTCTCTTAAGAGGTGCAAATTCCAGAATACAATGCCTTCTATATATACAGGTGTATGTTCCTATGTAGGTGACGCATGTTCAATCAAAGGATTATAATATGTTCAATAAAAAATTATTAGCGTAATAAATATGCAAATATCCTAGTTCTTTTTTGCTTCTTAAACATAAAATAATTCTCTATACCTGCTGTAGAATACATTATAGATCATCAACAGTAAACATAAAAGAATAATATTCGAAATAATTTGTCAGTGTCAAACTTTATTTATGTTCTCAGAGTGTGATGATATCTAAATGTAACCAAAGAGAAATGTAGTAATTTCCATATAATAACATAACATGCATAGACAATTCACACAGATCGAGCTAGCCCTAAACTAAGATTGAATCTTGTATTATGGGTACTAACACGACGATTCACATATATACAATGCACCAAACACATATACATGTAACACCCAGACCCAGAACAATTCGAAAAAGGTCATTCTTCATTTTGCCCTGGCCGGGAATCAAACCTGGGACCTCATGATTCAAAGGCAAGAGCGTTACCTCTGCACCACACCGGCGGCCTATATATACCTATATATTATGTACCATGTTATAACTGATAGCAAAATGTAAAGCATTACAATAATCATAATAATTACATGCACTTTATTTTGTAAGTTTGTACAGTCGAACTTGACTATCTCGAAGTTCAAGGGACCGCAGAAAAATTCGAATTAACCAAAATTTCGAGTTACAAAAGTTTATAGTATATCCTCCAAAATATGCGTAGTTTTTACATTACTACGCATACGACCTTGGATATGTACGTTGTAAGTACATACTAGGCGTTTTCATAACATGTACCTATATAATATTATGTACAAGCTTTTGTAACCCGGCATTGCTCGGGTTTAAATAAACAGAAACCGTGCAAATACATGGGTTAAAATTGGTATTTTTAGTTTGTAGTACCTACATAAATCTTCAAGTGATTTGCCATGAAAAGTAAAGAAAAATATTAGGCGAAAATAAATAGGTTCTTATGGCTAGTACCGAGGTAGGTACTTTTGTATTTATTTATACAAAAAATCAATTAACATTGTTTATGGATTTTTTACATAATACTATTCTTATTCTACAGTATGGATTTCTATGGTCTCATAATATCCTCCATTATGAAAATAGCTCAAAATGTCAAAAATAT
This sequence comes from Athripsodes cinereus, assembly GCA_947579605.1. Lineage (NCBI taxonomy): Eukaryota > Metazoa > Arthropoda > Insecta > Trichoptera > Leptoceridae > Athripsodes > Athripsodes cinereus. The sequence goes on along the minus strand of OX388306.1, from coordinate 16,785,604 downwards.
GCAATTTTTATTCTCATAATTCAGGATTTTTTGTCATTAGCAATCACAATGTTTCATTATGTAAACAGTCCCTAATTATTTAGTTTCAGTATTGTTTTATTTATTGTTACATCCATTTTGAAATTAATTCAATACAATGAAAAATGTTTGACTATAAATATTGGATTTTCATACATTCGCTTGGCAATTTTGTCAAGCGAATGTATGGGAATCTCATTAAAATTGTAATATCTTTATCAATACATAAGATATTTAAAATGTTTTTAGCCTTAAACCTGCCCAGGAGATGAGACCTCGTATAGAGTGTATTATTTTACTTCTGTCTTTCCTTATTTCAGAGTCCATTGAGGACATACGCACATACGAACCGACTCAAATATTTATGTGTGGATTGCGTCAAAAGTAATAAAAAGTACCTGCATAATGTTTTCAAACATAAAAAAATATCAGTCAATATTTCAGCGGCAAATTGAAAGAAAGACTATTAAAATATGGATGATGTTTGTTTACTATTCAATGTGTTCGTGTGTAATTAGTGGGGAAGAAAGTGAAAGCGCCGCCGATGATAATCTACCTTTCCATGAACATACCTGAAAAGGACTCGTTGATCTTTATTGTCGCCGTGACTAATTTTCTAAGATATTGTGGAAGGAAAGTGACGACTCGGCAATAAATGTACTGGTGCATAATGTAATTATTTTTATTCAAAATTCGAGTTAAACAAAATAAATTCGAATTAAACAAGATTTTTTAATATAAAAGTGATGCATTTTTAAAGGGACTTGAAAAAAATTCGAATTATCCACAAATTCGAGTTATAGAAGTTCGAGTTAATCAAGTTAGACTGTACTTGAAAGTTTATATTGATTATTGCCCATTTGTTTCAGAATCTTACATCAACAACATGACAGTTTTTTTGACAAACACGTATCTCAATGGGGTGTTTGATTCCTGTAAACAGGTTGGTATTCTAATATTTATTGCAATCTTTATTGTGTTTTTCATTTTTAATATAAGTGTTTTGATATTTGCTGCAGGAAACTGAAATTTTTTAAATAGATAACTTTGTCGTTTAAAGTGATTATTAAAATGCTGTTGTTTGTATCAGTTGTGATAGTTAAGATTGTACATCACAAGACCAACTAGATACTAAAAAACTAATAATAAGTAATTAATGTCTTCACCATGTTACATAATACAGGTCCAAGTACCCGCCACAGGGCAACTAGCATTGGACATCATGTGCGGCCAGTGGGGAGCAACAAAGTGCACAGCAAGTCGTTGGTTCCAGTACATGGGAGACGCAGCAGACAATATTTATGTTCCCTTCCAAATCACATATGTTGGAACTGATGTACCTATCGACTCCTTCACTCCTCCAGACCTCTCCATCTTGCCGTGTAGCGCCGCATCTGGGGTAATGTATTTTGTTTACATTTTCCTTACTGATAAACAATGAATTGTTTTTAATTGGCATGCTATCAATCTGTGTGATTATACTTGATAGAGTAAGTATAGTGGTATGTCAGGTTTGTTGATTCCATTGTTAATTCTCTATTGGACTCTTAGCTGATTAATTATGCAACTGTATTGTATCTAATAAATATAGCTGAGATAAACCTAATCCCCATAATAATTATAAATTGTATATCTACGTATAGCACCTGTTCATTTACTTTATTAGATAATAAGTTTTATATCTTTGCTGTATATTTATGTTTGTTTAATTACCTATACTGTCAGGCCATTTCCCACTTGCGGAATAGTCGGTGGATCTATTGTTATTTATTTTGATTAAATTTAAACACTGTTTCTTTCACTTAAAGTATTATTTATTTCAGAAGCTTTTCGGACAATGTCCATCCTCAGTGAATAAATACTTAAAACTAAATACAATAGACAGATAATTAAGAAAGGGGTCTAAGAGATCTATTGTAACATTTATATATTTAAAATTTCTTATGAGAGCTATGAAGATAATAAGATATCCAAGCTATGAATAATATCAATATAGTACTAATAAACAAGCAATCTAGGTTATTGAATAACATAATATGTTGTGTGAAGTATGTAATATGTTATTCTTCACTTTAAAATATATGTTAAAGTGAAGAATAACAAAAGCTTGTCTTTATTGAACATTCAATAATCAGTTATATTACATATTTATGTTCAATTATATAAGATGTACACTATGTGACTTGACTCAGATGACTACAAATATCAACTGAATTGTATAAAATCTATTTTTTTTATTAGAATGGCACTGCCTGTGCATGTGTAGACTGTGAGTCATCATGTCCTGTAGCACCACCAATGCCTCCACCCCCTGCCCCCTTCACCTTGGCTGGGATGGATGGATACTCCCTCATTATGTTACTCTTTTTCCTTCTTGGGTCTCTACTCTTCCTCTCAGGTGTATTCTGCTGTACACCATCTCCAAACAATACAGTCGGTAAGTTATTCCAATGTTTTCTTGTAGTACCTAAGTATGCACAAATGGGACTGATTTTTTTTTTTTTTTAAACATGGCAGGTTTAGTATAATAAAAGGTTTTTACTTAGCTAATATTATGTAACGTAATATATAAGGATGGTATTAAAATCACAATGATACCTGTTTTAGTTGTGGGTTTAGTTTTTCATGCAAATGACTACTACAATACCATCATGGCATATCTCACAAGTGGGGTAACTAGCGAACTAACTGCATAAAACATGCAGATTGTCGTCTCGGTGTCAATAAAAAAGTAGAACCGTAGATGTTAATTGTCTTATATAATATGAGGTTTTATGAACTAGGACGGGACTACTTACAGGAAGCTTGAAAACTTACAGAAAAAGTAAAAAAGGGATAGATACGTACACACATACATAATAATAATTGTATCCAATAGGAATTTATCAACTGTTATATGATCAGACCAGGTGATTGTATGAACATGATATGAAACATTTGCCATTCAATCAATCTACATATAGTTATTTATCATGTTAACACAATACTGTCTGGCAACATGAGGTTGGACTCCTTAACTGAAATACAATTACACTTAATTGGATCAACTCACTGTCATTTCACATATTTGTACAATGTACACCTTTACACTTTGATACTGGAGTATACGAGGAATAATGTGAATGTGACTATTGAAAGTATTTTTGCATACAAGATAAATATGGCATTATTGAAGAAGGACTAAAGTTTTTGAAAATGTCATATTGTTCTGATGATAGATGTACATATGATTAAAGAAGACAATTGTGTATAAACAACAATCATAACAGTTGATAAGGTGGTACCAGCTATTATTTTATTTTAATGTAAGTCTCTCCATTTATCATTCAATATTTGGGCATATTCCTAAATAATGAAGGAAGGTATGAATCCATACAAGACCACCTAAGGTGCAATCTTGAAAAAATTGTACAATCCATGTGCTAGATATTGCTTATACAGACAGTCTCATTAAAATGAAGTCTCATAAATGCTGTTTCTTGTAAATCAATATGATTAATGAATTTGTATGTGTATACCATTTACACGTGTGTGTGTCTATTCATTAAGTGACTGTACAGAATGTTCTAGAGTCGTTAGATTTTTATTGTCCTATTAACTTGTTATGTAAGTCACTAACATGATAAGCATTAACTTATCTCTGCTAATATTACATATAGTAGGTGATGGTGAAAGTTACTAACAATATTTATACTTATGTATGTAACTGTTTTCATGATTCCATCAAAGGTATACTTACTTACTTACTTACTAACTGTACTTTAGTAGGTTTGGTAGAGGCGGCGGTTTGGTAAATTGCATGATGCAGAGTGGTATGTATGTGTTGTAGGATGGCTGAGGGCTGGTGGAGTGGACTCGGTGGGAAGGCACCTGCCAGGAGGGGGACGTGAGTTGGAGACATCTCCCTTGCAGTCTCACAGATCCAGTATGTGTCACATACGTCTATACCTGCACCCGCAATAACTCTTATTTCTCTTCATACTTTAACATATATTATTTCTTTATTCTCTGCTTGATACTCTCTAGTCTTTTACTATGTATTGCATTTTCCTGTCTAATGAAATAACCAAACATGTGAGAGATGAACTTTATGTGTGAGTGTTTGTTTGTTAACTTCGTATTCTTTGTTGTTTGTTTTTCTGTAATTGTTTGTGGGTGTGAATATGTGTTTTAGGGTGGCTAAACTCTAGTGGTATGGAAGCTATGAGCCGACAGCTAACAGGTGGAAATCATGAGTCTGAAGCCTCTCCTCTACATTCTCATAGATCCAGTATGTTGTAAACATTTTGCGTCACTCACTTGAATGTATTATTGTATTGTATGTAGTCTAGCTGTATGTAGACGTTGTATCATTCTTTTGCTGTAATATTTGATTGAAGCCATGTTATTGATTCAACGATATCAGAGCGCAAGGAATGTCGTGGGAAGAGGTGACGCAATTGGCACAGAGACACTCTGAATGGAGGAGGCTGGTTTCTGCCCTGTGCTCCCGAGAGGAGCGTTAAGGGCGATGATGATATTGATTCAAATTAATTTTTCTTAGATACAACATTTAATATTTCATTGAGATTATCTACTGTTGAAATTAAATAACTTATCTATGTTCATTCACTTATTTGACCTTTAATGTGTAAACAACAAAACATACTTAAAAAGTTTGTCCTCCATAAAACACTGAGGCACCATCACATTAATATTCTCTGTCTGTCTTTGTGATTTGTCATTGTTGTAATCAATCTCACTACAGTAGACTTTACGTGTCATAATTTAGAATATATTTTGTGATTATGAAATTACTTAATGATTACAAAAGCTACTCCCTTTCTTGATAAGTAATGTGAATTCTTGTAATCTAGCTTCATGAATTTGGTTAAAATAAAAACACATAGTTTTACAATGGACTGTTTTGGTAATGTTTTTAGTACATTTTTAAGGTAACAGAAAACCAAAAAAGATATGTAATTGATTCAATACTAAGAGATAATGTGAAAAATTGTTTTAGAAAAAATAACTACATTAAATCCAAATTCAAATCAGAACATTGAAGCATTTGAAAAATAAAATGTAGATAAATACTTAGAAAATAATTAAGTTGTGACATAGAATTTCAACCAGTAAAAAAAGGATACATCTTGTAAAAAAAAAAACAAGTTTTATAATGTTGATTGTTGATTATTATTCACTCATTATTACACATACTTACTTGATGTATCATCCACATAGTTTATTGTTGAGGAAAATTCATAAAAATTAGACAACTACATAAAGCTATTATTTTTTTATGATTGAAATACCAATGCAAATATATTGTTAGTCTTTGCTCTCTAATTGCTTGTGTGATTATAGTCATAAATTTTTTTTGTTTATGTGCGTGCACATGTTTTGAAACGTAATTAATTCGTATTTTTGTTAATTGCATATTGATTGTGATGCTCATAAATATGACCATTTATGATTCTTGTTACCCACTGTAAATTGTCAAGTCCCTAAATCACAGTAAGTAGATTTTATGCATTTACCCAAAAGAGACTTGTTTATGAAATGTGATCAAATATATTTATTTTTTATATAATAAAATAACAATACCACAGATCATAGAAATCCCATTATATGAATAGTTTCACTGCAAGAGCAGCAGTCATTCAATCAATCATCCTAAATTGCAAGAGCATAGCTGAATCAAAATAAAACAAAATATTAATGCAGATCATAGTGTAATACTCCTAAATGATAGGTATACAAAAATATAATAGTTTAGTTAAATTGGCTTTGAGACATTATTTATTGATAAGGAGGTATATGGCTTAGTGAATCATACAAGATGAATCTTATTGACCTCAACCTATAACAAATAATAATATCTATCTACATGTATGTAATATTCATAAAGGTACATATTATATTATGTCTAATGAATACAAGCGACTCTTGACTATATTGTGATAATGTCCCGTCATTATGTATGTATGAGTCTCAGGAATAGACAAACAATATTAACACCTTTCAGAATTACAAATCATGACAAACACGTAATCGGTTTTGCTGTGACATGTAATCTGTTTTAGTTTCACATTTCATTTTGTATTTGTGGATTTGCTGGAAGATATTGCATGTTTATTGCCTTTCAGTAATCAGTAATGATCTTCGAATATAATTTGAACATTGATCGCATTTAATGTTTCAGTGTTAACATTGTGAAACAACATTATAAATAAAATTAATAAAATATGAAATTTTTCTGTTTTTTGTTTCACAAAAGTGCATATGTTGTATACACAAACATTTCATGTGATTTCACCAACAACAAAAAAACTCTTCTTTGCTTAGTACCAAAACACCCCCTACTTACGTCCCTTAATAATTTTATGCATATATATGTGGTTGGCTCTTTAAGTTTTATACTCGACCCTGATGACTCTTAATATTAATGAAAATGCTAGACGCGTTTGTGGTATAATATGTTGTTTATACTTTTGTGAAGCAAAATACAGTGTTATTTAAATTTTAAATTATTTGTTTTTAACAGTTGATCTGTATGCTAAAGTGTGTTCCTAGTAATTTTATTAATTACAATGCTCAAATGTTTTATAGTAGGTACCTACTAAATATAAAACAAAGAAAACACCAATGTAACATATTTTACCAGAGTGCTTAGTAATAACGTATTGCCTGACAAAAAATTAAATGAAATGGAATCACTAAAATGGTGCATTAATATTTGAATATGAAATAACCCAATGAAAATACACCTACAAGGACAAAGTAATATATTTTCACTTATTTTAACGAATAACGTAAAATTTTTAAACTCTCAGGGCGTTAATACGTATGAATCTGAAATCTGGCAGAAATGCCAGGAAATCAAGGTTTATGCCTCACACTTAGAATCTCTTGCTTTGGTTTCTGTCTTTGACTTTGTGTTAGCTCTCTGGAAGCCCTAATTTATTTCTAATGCTTCATAAAAGTAGTTTTAGAATTGTAATAAGTATTGCATTATATATTTTATAATTTAGTTTTGGAATACTTGTGCATGTCTGCATACTTATTGGTCATTTATAGATTTTGAGGATCACCTTTTAGTTGTTTAGTTAATAACTTGTATTTGTCCACTCATAATTACTGTGATGGTTGTAAGGATCAATCTGTTATAATAGATAATTAAGTAAATAATGTTTTATTTTTGTTCAGGTGTTGTTTCCGATAATGAGCAAGAACTTTCATGTCCTGGAGGCACAGTTGTAGATGGAGCTTGTAATGATGGAGGAGAACCTGAAGAGCCTCAACCTTCAACACTTGAACGTCTCGGTGCGGGGACAGAAGCCAGTCTACAGAGATTTTTCCGTTGGTGGGGCACATTCTGTGCTGAGAATCCTTGGCCAGTTCTCTTCTTTGGTGAGTATTAGGAAAACTAGTGCTTACGTTATAGGTACTGTGAAATAGAGATGCAACAAATATTAGGCAACTATTCGGTATTCTGCCTATTCGGCAACATTTTTACTATTCGGCCGAATACCGAATAATTTAAATGTAAAACTGAAAGAAACTAATAGCTTGTTGATTGTTGCTACTTGATTGTCATCTGATATGTATAATTATTAATCCTCAAATATCTACTTAATTTAATTTAATATGGAGTGAAACAACATAATACTATTATTGTTACTATTACTGTTGAAACACAAAAATTTTGAAAAAAATGTACGGCACTGCAAGTCTAGTATGTGTATGAGTAGAGCACGCTCTCACCATTTTTTTGCCGAATATTCGGTTATTCGGCACATGATTTGGCATAATATTTGATGTCGGCAAATATACTATTCGTTGCATCTCTACTGAGAAATATATTATTTAAATTTAAGCTTTACTACTAAACAAATCAATTTGATAATACATAACTGAGTACTGTATTTGTCTATTAAATATTATATCTGCTTCTGTCAGCTGTGTACTTTTTCGTTAATAATATTTTTTGCACCGGTTTTTGTTTTTTATTTTCTTTTTTTAAAAAAAATATATATCTAGGTTTTGTTATAAACCCAAATACAATCTTATACACCTCTTTCACACTAAGCTAAAAGCATGTGTCGTGAAAGGGGAGTTTGCCGGCGCCTGGGATCGAACCATGGACCCCTTGATCACGAGGCCGAGACTCTACTTCCAGACTACCGACGAACTCTTTACTGCTACTACATAATTATATAGTCTTTTATACTTGTATTAGTGTATGTATTTTTTATTTGCATTGTATATACTAGTACTTAAAGATTATTATTATTATTATTACTTACATAGTTGAAATTAATTGGTAGTATGTTATTTCTATTTTTTTTTAATATTGTTGTCTTTATTTATGCATTATTTTACTTGATTGTTATTTTTTTAATTGTATTATTTGTAAAGGTTGATGCAGCCGTTAGTTATCTAAAAATAAATAAATAATTGTGTGTAAAATTATTTTGGAAATGGCTTGTATTAAAATATACCTACTCAATATGTGACAGTTATAGATTTGTTTGTCTTGTCATCAGGTTTGTGTGTAGTAACTGCTCTCGGACATGGAATTAAATATATCAAAGTGACAACAGACCCAGTGGAGCTGTGGGCTGCACCAAATTCCAGAGCCAGAATTGAAAGGCAATATTTTGATTCCCACTTTGAGCCTTTCTACAGAACAGAGATGATGATCATTAAAGCTGTAGGACTTCCAACTATCCAACATAATACATCTAATGGAGTCATCTCTTTTGGTCCTGTGTTTAACAAGTCTTTCTTAATGACTGTATTCGACTTGCAGGAAAAAATAAAAGGTATTCAAATATTTTCCAATATTTATGTGGATGTTGTCCACTTGTCTATGTTGTATGTGAAATGTTGCTGCTTATGAAAATGTGTATAATTTTTCAGCAATTGGAAAAGAAGATGGCACAGGATTAGAGAAGATTTGCTTTGCTCCCTTGAGTTCACCCTTCCAAGGACCACCTTCAGTAGAAAATTGTGTTGTGCAGTCCATATGGGGATATTATCAGGATGATTTAGAAACTTTTGATACCACAGATACTGATCCAGATGGTTTTGAAACTAATTACTTGGATCATTTCAAATCATGTACACAGTAAGTACAACATTATACAGTATTTTGTTTGATAAAAGTTCAATTGATGGCCTGTTATATGTATTCATAAAGTATTATTTTTCAAAGTTGAATTATAATAATATATTTTTTTAGGAATCCCTACAATCCAATGTGCCTGGCCCCATATGGTGGTCCAGTAGATCCCGCCGTAGCCTTGGGTGGTTTCCTGGAGCCTGGAGAAGTTCTTAGCAAAGATGCCAACTATGAAAAGGCTACTGCCATTATTCTTACCTTTATAGTAAACAACTACCACAATAAGACCAAGGTTTGTTTATGTAAATGAATATATAGGTACATTTAATATATTATTCATTTATTCTTTAGATCTGTAATGTCTGCGCATTAGATAATTTATGGAAATATGGCAATTTATAGATTTAGTTTATGGTAACTCTGAATGTGCTAATTATTATTGTCACTCCTTTTTGCACATAATTACAGCTTTCAGCCAATGCAATGTGTAATGTACAGTAAGGTGTGTCCTCAACTCTTATGTCTCTGTGAACTGTATCATTAATGAACCCTTAATGGTATTGAACCTCTCTGTTTTCAGCTGTTGCCTGCTATGGAATGGGAGAGAAAGTATATAGAGTTAATAAAGAATTGGACTAAAAATGAAATGCCTTCTTACATGGACATCTCATTCACTTCAGAACGATCCATAGAAGATGAATTATACAGAGAATCTCAGTCAGATGTTTTGACTATCTTGGTCTCTTACATCATCATGTTTGCCTATATTGCTATTAGTTTAGGGCAACTCAATTCTTGTAGCAGATTACTTATCGATAGCAAAATTACATTAGGTTTGGGTGGTAAGTTAATTTTTACATTCCTCAATATCTTTTATCTTAAATTATTTTATTTTTGTTTATTTATTTATTATTATTATTTTATTCTTTGTTTTTGTTTAATGGGTTAGTTGGAAGATATCGCGCTTCTGCGATAAACTCGCCCATTGCACAAAATTATGTTATGTTTTTTTTCTATTGTATACTACTTGTATGCAATAAAGATTTTTATTTTTATTATTATTTATATACACAGTTATCTGTGGTTGTGATTTCAAATTCAGTTGCGTCAACAATTATGTAGATTCAAATGAATATGTTATCCTCAAAATTTGCTATTCAGTGATGATCTTAATACATAATAAATACATTGTATATTGTGTTGTAGGTGTTTTCATAGTGTTGGCCTCTGTAGCCTGCTCTGTTGGACTGTTTGGATTTGTGGGTTTGCCAGCTACATTAATCATCATTGAAGTGATCCCGTTCTTGGTTTTGGCTGTGGGTGTAGACAACATATTCATCTTAGTACAAACGCATCAGAGGGAAGCTAGAAGACCCAATGAAACAGTGGCGGAACACATCGGTAGAACGTAAGTCAAATAAACAAATGAACCATAAAATTAATGTTTTAAGAGTTTTCAAAAAGTTCTGTGGGTAAATGTTTTGTATTTGTGTTTTGCAGATTGGGGCAGGTGGGCCCATCCATGCTTCTGACATCTGTGTCTGAGTCTTGCTGTTTTTTCTTGGGAGGTTTGAGTGACATGCCAGCTGTCCGTGCCTTTGCCCTCTATGCTGGTATGGCACTCCTAATTGACTTCTTGTTACAGATAACAAGTTTCGTCAGTCTTTTGGCACTCGATACTATTAGACAAAATTCCAATAGGTTTGTAAATTACTCTAACTTTATGAAAAGTACATTTATGTAAAATATTTTTGTCTCAATAATTGTTATTTTTATTTTAGATATGATGTAATCTGCTGTGTTAGAGGAAACAAAAAGGACAATGGAGAAGAAGATTCTGATGGAATGTTGTACAAGTTTTTCAAAAGTTTCTATGCACCTTTCTTGATGAACAAGACTGTGAGGGCTGTTGTAATGGTTGTTTTCTTTGGATGGCTGTGTTCCAGTATAGCTGTGAGAATCAGACATTACTTACTTTACATTACATCTCCATTTAATGATGTTGTAGTTGTTTTGGATTGCTATTTGTTGTATTGGTACTTATATCTGTTGACGTTTTGTCTATTTCAGGTGGCACCGCACATTGAGATTGGGTTGGATCAGGAGCTCTCTATGCCTCATGACAGCCATGTGCTCAAGTATTTTAAAGATCTCAAGTCGTATTTGAACATTGGACCACCAGTTTATTTTGTGGTCCAGGAAGGATTGGAGTATAGTGACATTAAAGTACAGAATCTATTATGTGGTGGTCTATATTGCAATTCTGACAGTCTTACCACTCAATTATATTTAGGTTGGTATATTTATATAACATTTATTAGATGCATTGTGTAAATTTGTATTGTTGTATTACACATTCAAATATTTAGTTCTGAATTGATGTGTCAAGTACTTTTTTAGCATCTAAGCTGGGAAATGAGACATACATAGGGAGACCTTCAAATTCTTGGATTGATGATTACCTAGATTGGGCATCCATAGATCAATGCTGCAAATATTTTCCATCTAATAGCAGTTTCTGCCCTCACGATGGTATGTTTTTAGAGAATTACAATATACAATATTAATTATTATTTTATGTCTTGACTTGCTGTGTATGGTATCACACATTATTTTTTTCAGACTACTCATGCAAACAATGCAATATTGTTATGACTGGAAAGGAAAATAGACCTAATGCGACTGGCTTCAATACTTATGTACCATTCTTCCTTCAAGACAATCCCACAGAAACTTGTGCTAAAGCTGGTCACGCAGCCTACGGGCAAGGAGTTAACTACGACTATCCAGATCGCAAGAATCCTAAGTTGGCTCACGTAGGTGCATCTTACTTTGGTGCATATCACACTGTACTAAAAACCAGCAAAGATTACTACGAAGCCTTGAGAGCTGCTCGTAAGATTTCAGCCAATCTCACAGAAATGATAAATTCTAATCTGAAAAGTATGGGAGAAAACAAAACAGTAACGGTGTTCCCATATTCTGTGTTCTACGTATTTTATGAACAGTACTTAACAATGTGGCCAGATACTTTGAAGTCCATGGGTATATCAGTGTTGGCTATCTTTGTGGTGACATTCCTGTTGATGGGTTTTGATACATTCTCCTCCCTGGTAGTGGTGATCACCATCACAATGATTGTAGTCAACATCGGAGGATTGATGTACTGGTGGAATATCACACTGAATGCAGTCTCACTAGTCAACCTGGTGATGGCTGTGGGTATAGCAGTGGAGTTCTGCTCTCACTTGGTGCATAGCTTCTCTGTCAGTGTGGAGGGATCCAGAGTACTTAGAGCTACTGATGCTCTTACCAAAATGGGTAGTTCTGTTTTCTCTGGTATTACACTTACCAAATTTGGAGGAATCATCGTTTTAGGCTTTGCTAAAAGTCAAATATTTCAGGTAAATATCTGCTTTAATTTTAAGGATCTGTAAATCTTCATTTTTGTGATAAAACCACTTCAATACTTTTGACAATATACCTGTTTAACTGATTGAAAAAGTCAACTAACAATGCCGATAACTTAAGTTATTTATTTCTTTTCTATCAAACATTTAATTCAACTGTGTGGCTTTGTTTTAATCTTGTTTTTTCATTATGTTTTAGGTGTTTTACTTCAGAATGTACTTAGGGATTGTGGTATTTGGTGCGGCCCATGGATTAATATTCCTACCTGTACTACTTAGTTATATTGGTAAGAGTTTTATAATTTTGTTTTACCCTCCACAATTTTACTATATATATAAGCATTTATCATATTATTAGATATCTATATATCATCTAGCATGAGACACTAACAAATATTGAATTATGTAACATAAATTTATGTCAGGTTAAAATAAATAATGAAGATAAATATACTTGTTGTATGTGTTATCTAAGTAAAAGAGTAGACAAGTGACCACTTCCCTCCTTTTAAATGTCTACATTTTAGGAGTTGATTTCAATCTGCCTGTGGTGAGTTGTAGACTGCTTTGTTTCTAATATAATTGCTTTCCACTAATCATTCTCTGTGTTTGTTAGCTTGTTGATATGTTATCTGTTTACTTGGCTTTGGGATCATTATTTTTCAGTTCTACCAGGGTGTGTACCCTACACCACAGGTTTTTAATAAAAATATGTATGTGTTGTATTTTTAGATGGATAGAAGATAAAATACAAAGTATTTTAAAAATCTGATAAGTACTTCCAGAATTATGCCCCTTTAAAGTTTTGCTTGAAATGTTTTTCAAACGATGGTTTTTGAGAAACTTTACTTGCTAACAATTAAGTTTTTTCTTTGTAAATTCATTATTTATTTAATAAACAACATGAAACATCTCATTTCTGTTGTTAATAAATTATGTTTTTTCATCTTGGTTAAAATTAACCTTAACCTCGAAAACATCTATTCCAAAGCTGTGACATGTACTTGGTAAATTCTGAATACCTAAAATTTATCTTAATGTTATATCCTAGGTGTTCATATATTTCTGAAGAGGGCATAATAATAACCTATCAAATGATGAGGTTTATGAGTTGCAACAATTTTATTTGCCATTAAATTTTTGAAGGGACATAATTCTGGAACTGCTCGTCAAATTTCCAAAATATTTTGCCTTTTTTCTTATATCCATAAACACAACAAATTCACAAAATTTTATTAAAATCTGAGATGTTGAGGTCCAAATTTAAAATGTTCTGTTTATTTTCTTTGGGATTGACCTGTTGACTCCTACACTCATCCACGACTAACTGAAATCTTTTAATGTTCCTGGCATTCTAATTACTTCTGAGTTCCATATTTGCTAAGATTTTCCCTTGAAATTCAATACCTTTGTAATTCCCAATTAAAAAGCATTGTTCATTTTGTTGTCTAGTACGTTTGTTTGGCAAATTTGTGTGATTTAAACATTTAAAGAGTCCTTTGTTCTCACTATTTGTTGTAAACAAGTATTACATATTATGTTAATATTAGATACATATAGATAAATTTGTAATAACGCTTTCATTAGCTGTATACATAACAACAGGGTTGAGTGTTCTACTCATAATTACCATATGACCTTTGTCAAATTTAGTGTCTTACACATATTTTTATTTCCATTCGCCATTAGAAATATAATATAACCTATTTAAAGATTTATCAAGTCTCAATATTTTTTCTATTATGTTTATTTGTCTATATAAATAAAGGAATTTTGGTTTGATGAATGCATACAATGGGTCATAAAGGTTGAGTATAGATATATGTATATATATATATAATATATTTATCAGATAATATATGTAAGTATGATGTTTGCATGTCAATCACATATATTTATACAAATTACAAACTTGAGTCATGAAAAGATTAAATGATTTTAAGCTGTACTACCTTATTACTCATATTGTGTGTTCTGAATATTGTGGTGGTAGTGTTTAAATATATGTATATTATTTGTTCCTACATTCCATGATGAATACAGTAGTCATTTGTGTCATTTTTGATTGCTATGTTGAAAGACTGTATATCTTGGAATGTTGGATTTGTGAAAATGTGGGATAAACAGAGAGAATTGGAACCATGTTAATTGTACAGGTTCCCCGGTGAACAAGGAGAAGGTGGCTAATCACAGACGGGCGATGACACAGGAGGGCATGCAGGAAACATCTCTATCTCGAGTAAGAAGCTCTGGCGGACGTTCTGGACAACGTCACGACAGCTTTCAACAATCTACTCTCCTACCTTGATCCACACTAACACACGTCTAGTTTAATTTACATCGTCTTGTACTAATGCACACTCACTCTTACATTTTTTTTTTAAATTTGGCTTATGGTAATTGTTGATTGATATCTACACCTGTGTGCTATTTCATTTTCTCTCAATGATTAACAATATTGTCAGTACATATCCCATTCCATTTCATTCTACTAATTACTTACCTCTTAATGTTCACATCGAATCGTACTTAATGTCTGAAGTGTATTATCACAGAGTAGGTAGCAGTTGTGATTATTATAAGCCTGTTGTTTGATACACTAGTATAATACTGTGCTGTATATAATAATATTATGTTGTTGTTTATAAATTCAAGTATACAGTAGATAATATTGTTGAAAAAGCTTTGTAAGATTATTACAATGTTGTACTGTCCGGATAGTATGTAAGTCAACCAATCTTTCATGACAACAGTTCAACCAAATGAGACCCTTGGGCTATACCTCTGGAAAGATGTGACCACACACACAATGTGAACTTGCTTGCGTGTAGTCACTTTGGGACCAAATTATCACTTTGCACAACGAGATCAGCCGCATTGCATTGCATGTCACTAGAATAATTATTTTTATGTTGTCTATGTTCCTCAGTGTTTAGAATATTATTATTTATTATTATTAACTTGTTGTTATTTAAAATAATAATACGCGTATGTACCATTGCATAGTGTTGGTATTATATTGCTTTAATCTCAGCTCTGGAGTTCTGGTATTCTTTATTCCAGATAGCTGATCAACTTATTGTGTGACTGTGTGAGGTATGATTGTTTTTGTAACTGGAATCATTACAAATTAATATCACACAAAGTATAAAAGAACATTTGGTGTGATATAAATTGAGAGTCTATTTTAAATTAACTCTTTATATTGTAAGTCTGAGAATCCGTGCCTATGCTTAGCATTAATGGAAAATCATTGTAAAATATCTTGGCATAAGACTTAGGATTTATTTTTGATCACTTAATGAAATATATGGTTAAATTGGGTAAAAGGATATTTTATAATTGTGATATATTTGTAATCAAAAATATATTGATTAGTTTGTTAGTCTAGTTTTGGGCTTGTTTAGAAAATTTTATCCATACTTTGTAAGTTGTTTTGCAACGAATGTGCTTGTAGAAGAATTTGGTCACATTAATTTGACGTTTATTAATGTTTTGTATGAAAGTGTTTTATGTGTGTGAACGAAATGATTGTATTAATGATGAAACATGACATCATGTTTTTTATTATTTGATAGAGGTTTTGAATTCCAAGACGTATAATGTTTACCTTAGAATCTCCTGTGATTTTGTGGCAAAGATATCATTAACTTGGAATTCTTTTCCACATATTGTCATTTGTAAAATTATATGTGTTGGAGTTGTTTGTTAATGTAGAATTTGCTTTATGTTATATACTTGTCAATTAGTATACAAGATAGTTAACCGTCCACATAGAACATATTTACCATATAATTATAAGCTTTTTTCATGCCAAATCATGACTTTATATATTTTTTATTTTGCATACAGCATGTTTTGATGCAATAAATTTATAAACATTGTTACTGTGAAGTGTTATTATGTCTGTATATTATATTGCCGAGCAAGATGTGCTTGATACAGTGATTCAGTGTGAGATTCAGAACAGAACAGAATCTCCCATCGCCTTGTAGTGATATAAATATACATATATGACTTTGACATGACCCTATTATAATATTTTGTTATATTCCATAGCATACAATTTAAGTACACTGTTTACTTAATACAAGTATAATATGCACCTACTTTATCTCCCTGTTTCATACCTAATACTGAATACATAGTTAATACATATATGACACAAATGCCTAGTTAGTAAGGTTCCTACAGAATTAATATCATACTGTGACAATTTTGAACTTACAGTTTTTTGTTCTACTTGTATCTATTACTACTACTATATCATCACGGCATATCCCACAAGCGGGGTAGCCAGCAGATCAGCTGCATGCAATAAACATGCAAGCCGTCCTCTCTGTACCAATAAAAAATAAATCATTCAGAATGGGTGACAAATCTGATTGCTGAATTTAAGATGTAAAATGTGTATTTTTTCGAACACCTACCTTTTACAGGACACTGATAGGAAATGAGACCAATTCTTTGCCGGGTGCTCCACAGAATGTATATAACTACATAATATTCTCATTCTTCTGACAAATATGTTACAAAACAAATAATGAATTATTTGCATATGCACAATTGTGCAAGCCACCATTGGTGTGCAAATATAAATTTAATTTTCACTATTTCTTGTGTCATTTTTCTGCTGTACCCATTTTGATGCACACATCAAATAATTAATTAGTCAAATTATTTTTCAAACTGACCTTTTCATATTAAAATAGTTATGTAATATGGAATATAATATACAAATCAAATATTTATTTCATTTTATACTTTATGTATTTTATTTTATCAATAAAATATTACAGATGTAATTTTGTTATTATTTGTTTTCCTAACTGCATGCATGTAATTATTGTTTTAGTGTGAATTTAATAATAATTTATTCAGCTTGTGTGTTCTAGTGTTGTATTACCGCTGGTTGCACACTTAAACTTTATTCATTTGTAACACATATTTTCATTACATACAATGAACACCAATATAATTTACTAAATACAAAGTTATTAAATTACTCCAGACTTACATATATATTAAGAAAATTACCCAACAGACACCTCATCCGCACAACCAACAGGCTGTGCAAACTCCCTTTTGTATGAGTTTGCACAGCCTGTTGGTTGTGCGGATGAGGTGTCTGTTGGGTAATTTTCTTAATATCTTCACTCTCGCAGGTGTGAAAATCCAGCTAAATGCGAAAACTTCGTTTAACATATATATATATATATATATATGAGGTGAAGGTTTTACTCCATTTCACTGCGTACAGTCGGGCAGAGACTTGGCTCTTGCCTTTGCATGTGGGACGAGACACGGCCCGTCACCGGAACATGCAGATTGGATTTGCAGAATAGGTGTTGTGTTTCTGCATTGTGTACAACACCTATTCTGCAAATCCAATCTGCATGTTCCGGTGACGGGCCGTGTCTCGTCCCACATGCAAAGGCAAGAGCCAAGTCTCTGCCCGACTGTACGCAGTGAAATGGAGTAAAACCTTCACCTCATACTATCTCCTGCGTAAAATCAAGTGATCTTTCATTAATGGAATGCATGTTGCACATGCATTTCCGATGAAAATTTGATCACACAGTCATTCATATATATATATATATATATTTATTTATTATGCTAAGTGTTTTGTTATTCGAATAAACTAGAATAACTAAACCTACTAAAGTGTTTATGTGGCATATGTTATGATAGATATGGTTCATTGCAAAATTGTTTAAAACAGGGATTGGTTAATTGGTAAACATACCATGGTCATAGTCCACTTAAACCAGCCTAAGCCGATTTGTAGACATCTAAACACCTTTTCTATTTCCTGGTAAAAAGAGTTTGCACAATCTGTTGGTTGGGCAGGAGAGGTGTCGGCTGAGTAATATTAATATCTTCACTCAAGCAGGAATAAAAATATAGTAAAATGCGAAAACTACGTCTACACACACAATCACAGTTACTATCGACAAATTACTTAAGTATATTTTAATCACAATCATTCATAACTTGCATAACACATATGTGTGACTTGTAGAAATGTACTAGCAGTGCTTAGATATTTCAAAGAATTGTGTAATTTTGTAAAGGCACATGATGATCTTAGATGAATTTGGTATTAATAAAATAACGATCTACATTACTGGTGGTTGTTCCCCAGTTTTTTATGAGTTTGCGTATTATTTACCGTTAATACACAAACTCAAAATGAAATCTCTCTTCAAACTTAATACATATTGAGGTGACTTCTTGCACATATAAAATATTGTTGCTATCCTGCATTATGCAAATATTGAGTACTTGATGAATGAGGATGAGACATACAGATCACTTAACATAAAGTTTTCGACCAGTGTGGTGATGGTTTATTCATCTAATTTTAAAATAAGAAGTAAGACTGAGATTAACAATAACTAAAATAAAGCCCAATAAAGAATAAGTGTCATAATTTTCACATTTTATAATTAACAGGTATGGTTAGAAAATTTAAGTAAATATTGCCTAAAATATGGTTTTATAGTGTTAGTTGATGTTTTTAACACAATGCTATTGTCCCTTAGGCATAACCCGAAGAGGAAGCCAGTTGTGTCGGAGCTCCGTTGCGGAGACTAGCGGCTTGCTGGGAGCTGGTTCATCCCACATCACCTACAGAAGTATAAACCAGCAACCCACACAACTGGATAGTGACTAATGTTAATATGTCTACATTACAATTAGTATAATTATTAACTAATTAACTTTTTTACTCTTGACATTATTATTCATATGTATAAAGTACATGTTCAATGAAAAAGGTGTAAGAGGTTTTTTTACTGCCTTGCGCTTGTTAAGTAACAAGGTTTAAGGTGCCAGAGGTTGTAAACTCTCGTGTAATATTAGTCACTCCGTTATTATTTGTTATCTGTGTTGTCAAGTGTTTACCATATTGAGGGTTAATTTAAGATTGCATCAAATACACTACAATATTTTCTCTGCACCTTTTTCACTGATTGCTTCTTGAATTTGTGTATGTTAAAATGAAGAAGTATGTAATAAAATACTTTTTATAGTTAGCTTTCAAATATTCTGTATATATTATATGAATGAAATAACATGGTTGATTCATCTGTTCACCTAGAATATAAACATATTCGGAGGCCTTTTTGGACGAATCCTTTCTCTTTTGCACTTACTTATTTATACAAAATGGGTGGTATTATACAGTATAATGTTTCTTGTATTGCCATGATTTATACATTGTACTTCAAATAATGTGGAAATATTTACACTCTGTATAAGTATCATTATTTGTGCCTGATCTTTACTACCGATTTCCTGCTATAATTTTTTTAATCACTAATTTATTTATTAATCTTGTAATAACTTACAGACTTTTCGTCAAGATAATTTCTTTTATATATTGTCATTTTTTGCGGCATTTTGTGATGCATTTATTTGTCCTTTAATCCTCTGTGTAATGATTGGTGGAGCGTAGGACTTGTCATTAGTGCCTACTTGGTATTAGCTGCTACACTACTTTGTTACAAGTGACGTAATTGTTTACGCATTGGTGTTACATAAAAAATATATGCACCATAACATGAATCATTTTGAGAAACTCATTTGATTCACTGCCTTACTTAGATTATTTTTGACTGTGATTAAATTGATACAATCACATCAAAAATATACACCACTCATTCGCAAGAAGAGTGACATACCTATCTCAAAAAATGCACTTTTAACATAAACATGTTTCTAATTTTCAAATAACATTTAGTAATAACAAATTGTGTATATATATATATATATATATTTATATCGAAAAATCTTTTATCGGATTATTGGTCAGCCGAAACGTCAGAAATATGTCCCTTCGGAAAATAATCCATGTACACGGAGTAATCCGATAAAATATTTGTTGAATATAGATCTCCGTGATAACATTTTCTACCATATATATATACATAGCGGATGTGAGAGGAGTGTTGTATATAGAATGCATGTTTGAGAAACTGGATGAATGTGGAGGAATGGAAAGAAGTATGTAAGGATAGATCAAGATGGTCTGCCTTCCCTCACTCACCTGGGGCATGGTGTGAGGGTATAGATAGTGATGTGAGAAGAGAAAATTCTCCAAAGAAATTTCTCGAGAACGAGAAATTTCTCCGAGAATTTCTCCTCTGATGGAAGAGAAATTTCTCTCCATAATTTTTCTTAGTGGTATTATGACCTTTCGTCCAGTACACTTTGCAGCCAACCTGATTGATCCAAAAATTTGTGGGGCTGATTAAGGCCCAAATCAGAGGTTATTAACACTTTTTTAACACCTGCAATTTTTTTTTACTTAAATATGGGCATGTGGGGTGTCAAACATCAAGATTTTTCATTAGTTATTAGCACTTTTTTCTATCCCGTGGAGCACCCGGTAAAGAATTGGTCTCCCACTCTTCTGCGTAAGTTTTCGAGTGTCCTGTAAAAGGCAGGTGTTCGAAAAAATTAAGACATTTTTCATCTTAAATTAAGTGATGAGGTATGCCACCCATCCTGAATGTCTTGATTTTATATTGGCACAAAGAGGACAGTTTGCATGTTTCTTACATGCAGCTGATCTGCTGGCTACCCCACTTGTGGGATATGCCGTGATGGTATAGTATAGTATAGTACTTTTTTCTATGTAGGTGCCTAACATTTTTTTGTTTCCATAATTAATTGTAGCCATATTGATTGGATAAAGTATTTATTATTATTATACTGTTAAATAAAAAATAAAAAAAAATCTCCGAAAATTCTCTACTTCGAGAAATTTACCGAGAAATTTCTCGGTAAATTTCTCATAAAAATATTTCTTGAGAATTCCACAACACTAGGTATAGATAGATGAAATTAGTAGTGATATGTGTCCTTTATATAAGAAATATTTCCGTGTTATAACAAAGATGTAAATTGTAAGTAGGAAATTCCATCTGAATTAACCTAGGTAGCAAAAATGATGTTTTTGTTTAAAAAACACCCCTTCTTTCACATATTCACACTTTTTGTCATCCATTCGCTCCACATGTCCAAACCATCACAACGCAAATAGAAATAATTCAATATCTATGCGATTACCGTACTTCTCTTTCCGTCAATGCAAAAACAACTGAACATTATACACTGTTGTCACTAGTGAAGACATAATAACAATACATGTGCTATCATATCTCTTGCACCAATAAAGATATAATAGTGGGGATTAGAGACAACATAAATATTGAAAAATATAGTATTTCTGTGTATTTTTAACTCAAAAATTGCATTTTTTGTTGTATGTCGTTCTTGGATGCGATCAATATGTTGAATGTCAAAACATTTTTATTTATTGGCCACTTTGGATATCAGGCATTGGTATGGTTTTTACACAATTAAGCCAGTAATAAGACTTAATAAAATTGTTTTGGGGGCAGCTTTATGCAAGTATAAGTTTACCTTTAGCATGTGTGAATGACAAGTACCTACCTACTAATCTCGTATAAACTTGTCAACTCACTTGATACATTAAAATAAAGTTTATAATATTGTTTTCAGAGTGATTGTAAGAATAGTTGGAGGTTATGGTGAGCTTATTATCAGTAAGTAGGAGTGAGTGGTCGGATATAGAATAATTTGTACATTAATTGGACACAGCAGGCTGGAATGAAACAAATACTGATTTTATTTTGTACAGTCGCTGTATTGGTTGTTCACACTAACTTATAAATTAATTATTATGCTGTGTATATTTTTTAGATACTTTCTGTTTTTTTTTTCCGTTTATAGCATACATTATAATTAGGAATATTTATTTTATGTCACCTCTCGTTTATTTCTACTATTTCTCACTTTTAATATTTTATTTAAATAGGTGTTTTCAATTTAGTTAATTGAATTAAAAATTAAATTTCTAGAACAATATTTGTAAGTTAATAATTTCATAGAATGTAAATGGGATGAGAGACAGGATTAGTATATTGTATATATAGGAAGCATAATTATAATAATGTAAGATTTGCAAGGTTTTTTAATGTAGTATTAGATTTAATGACTCCTGAGATAAGAAATAGTGAGGCAGGCAGGAATGGCATTCAGTATAATTATTCAAATATACAACACGATAAGTTTCAGCTTCACTCACATACTGTCTGTCTGTTTATACTTTACATATATATATATTTTGTATGATATGAGAATGCTGTGAATACAGATTAGATATTGCATATTGTATACTTACTACATAATGGTGTTATGTGTGACTTGCACACAATTTGTTTACATTTTATTTATATGTTACATTCTATACCCGTTTCTAGCTTTATGTGAAAATAAAATTATTTTATTTATATATTATGCTTTATACCACCATTGGAAATTGGTTTGTTGCACTGGTTTGTTATCAAGTAATTGTTAGGTAGTAATATATAAGCTTATAAAAATTATAAGAAAGTCAAAAAATCTAAATAAGAATCGACTTTCGCTTTTCAATCACAAAGCAATATACCAATATTTATAACAATTATATGCTTGGTTACAAATTTAATTATATTGCAGTTCTCAGTATTTGTTTTTTCTTCAATTATTTTTTATGAAATATTTTTTTACATCAAGAAAAAATCATGGTTATGTTGTTAGAAATCGAATGCCACTCAAATCAGATTGTATTTTTTTACTCTTTAAATTATTTGTGTACATATCTATATACATAGGTAGTAAAACATGTCACACTGCTAGAACTATGACACGTGTAAAATGTAACAGAAATGTTTTTTGAATGTTAACAAACTAGAATTGAAATGGATTAGAATTATTACACACTCATTAGACTATATTTTACTTGGACTTGAATTATAAAGCTGACTTATTCTTGATGAAAATGTCTCTCTGAAGAATATGAAAATTATAAATTATGCAAAGACAGAATCTGTTGTAAAAATATGAGACATTCAGTTGTGAATGAGTACCTAATAATATGTAGGCACTAGGTAGGTACCTTTACTTGTTTACTTGCCTAAATAGTATATGTAATAGCAACATGTTCTGGTGAGTGTGTCAGGTGATATTTTTTGTATTATTTTTATACATTATTATATTATATGATTGTGTCACATACTATTCCATATTTTTATGTTTGATTAAATGAAATATGTGATATGTCAAGAATTTTATTTTAAAATGTTTTCTTTCCATGGAGTCCCTGACAAGGAATGAATCTCCCACTTTTTTTGTTATAGTGTCTTGTAAAAGATAGGTGTTTGTATAACATCGCTGATAAGACAATTGAGTGGCTCGGAGCCAAAGGTGCCTATCCGACAAATTCAAAATTTCTGAGTTAGGCATATATTCTTTCATAAATAAGTGAATTTTATCATATCCAAAGACGCCTATAGCCCTAAACACGAGTATGGGAATACTGGTATCTATTGAATATTTCACAAAATAATTTGCTATCTAGATTTTGCGCCATAGGTGCCTATGTTGTTTTGTAGGCATCTATGGCTCACTTAGTATGGTCCGAAATGGACGCGCAAGAGGATGTTGATATGTTACTATCCGTTTTATTTGACGATTTCTCAGATGAAAATCCCGACTTTAGACTACCAATCGCTAACAGAGAGTCTTCAGGTATGTATTACTTGTGTACTATAATAATAAATTCCTTTTAAAATGTATACGTAGGTACAAAATGCAATTATGTGTTTAGGCACATATGGCTCTAAAGGAAAAAATAAAAATATTTTAGATTTCGTATGTGAAGTAACATTAAAAATTTATGTTTGACAACCCACACGTTTTTAATTTGACATTCCAAATATTTCCATCCCCAATGACTGAATTGACATGATAAAAACGGCAAAAAAGAAGCTTCCACAGAAACATTTTTTAGCACAAGCGACTTAGAAAAAGATATTGTGTATAGAAAAAGTCTACCACGGGGGATAAAGTAGAATGGCTCAAAATAGTATGGATTCGTCTGAGAAAAAGTGAGCAGCGTAAATTTTATTACAAATATAATTATGAAGTTGACTCATATTTCCTTGAAGTCGATTTAAAAAAAAGTGTACGAGGCCGTCCAAGTCAAACCCTTTTCAAAGAACTTTCCTTATTATATCCTCATGGAAAAGCAATAAGTGCAGAGAAAAAGACAGATCTACTAACACTATTGAACTATGTACCACCGGTTCATCATAAAGAGTTACGGATAGACAATTCCAGCAGCGGAGAAAATAATGATGTTCTTGAGTAAACATTTTAGATATTTGGACCAGAGGTGCCTATTTGAAGCCTATAATCATATATTTTTTTTATTTTGTAAATTTTCTATAGAGCCAAAAGTGCCTTCAATGTTTGATTTAATATTATTGTTTTAAATTCTTTGGAATATTTTTTATTCTCACCTACACATAATTTTTCATAGTATTTTTAACCAGTCTAAATAAAATACATCACTCAAAGTTTTGACTTTTATTTTTAACATTAGTTCAAACTTAACGCTCATTATCTTAAAACCTTTTAAATGTTGGATAGGCACCATTGGCTCTGAGCCACTCAATTATCATCTTCAATTCAGTGATGAGGTATACAATCTATTCTAAATGTTTCAGTACACTGAGTGAAAAATCTCTTATGTTTTTACATAGTACTGTTACTGCTGACTGCCACACTTGCGGTAGATGTCGTGATGGCAAGAAAGTTGGTAGGTTTTTCTTTATGTTATTTTAGTTAGACCACTATTGCAACATCATTTCAATTATGACAAAAATAACTCCTTAATATTGTAACATCCATGGGTCATATGAATCCAGTGATAATTTTTTAAATGCTAAGAGTTAGTGGTATCCATTTTATGCAGAGTTGTCATCACAGTGAATGAGCAAAAGTATAAAGCAGTGTTGTAGAGAAGTGCAGCATACATTCAAACAACTGCTCAATGAATTTACCTCGTAGGGATAATATTATTCATTATTTGTATATTCACAGCTATAATAAGATACAACATTTTTGTAGCCAAATAATTATTGGGCAAAGTAAAATTTCTTTTCGGGATGTGACATTGCTAGGGATAATCTTTTCAATAGGCACTAGCACTGGACCGTGGAACATGTTTGAAGATTTTTTTCAAATTCCTGCCTTAATTATTGATGACTGTTTTCATTATCAGGTGTTTCTATGTATAGTTCTGCAAATACAGTGTAAAATGAAAGAAAAAGCAGGTGGTATACAAATAAATAATCTTACTTCATAATTTATTTGTTTATCATATAAACCAGCATTACAAATCATTCCATGTCATTTTTACAGCTTAAATATATTATTTTCATATGCAGTCCATTGAATTGATATAATACGAAAGAGTATATATATGTACCTAATATATCTATTACCAACCTGGTAATAACCACAATGTCTTATTTTTTCCGCCAAAAATAATTTGTTCACATATTTGTGACATAAAGTTTGAAGAAATTTGAGAAATCAATTTATTTTTTGCTTATAATAATTTTAGTTTTAAGAATAATTCCAACGAGTATTATTATTTTTATTATTATGAAATGGTTCAAATGTCTAATGGTCCAAAGAGGTAAATTGCGGGACAGTTATCTTTCTGGTCGCTGAGGAATTGTGCAAAACATTGTTGGTAACGTGCCAGAGTCAGTCCTCCCAATTTTCGGTCTTCATCCTAAAAACAATATTTGTAATATGTGAAAACAATGAGATTTATTTATCATACTAATTTAAATACTTTTAGCACTTTCGTCAAGACGACTTGACATTAACGAGAACACTGCTTTTTACCAACTTGTTCCTTTTACATTAATTATCTATGAAGAATTAGATAAATAATAATCATGTCAACGTTCTGTTGGGTCACTTCAAAACAATAGATTAGTTTTTTTCTGTGAAAACTTAAAATCAAATTCTATTATCAAATAAAAATTTTACTTAATACTCCATAAACTGTGTATGGCTTGTGCGGATAGTTTATAAATGCCTTTGAGATGGATGCTCCATTAAATAGCGCCCAACAAATCATCCGTCATACATAAAATAATATTTTATATTATTATATCGCGTGTTGCTATATTTCGGGCACATTGCAAGAAGAGAGTCCAGAGATGTGACGTATTTGAAATAAAAGTACCTACTTAAAATACAAAATACGTATTTTTATTTTGTATTTCAAATACCTTTTCGTTAAAAGTATTTTGTATTTTATTTGAAATACTTTTTTTGAGTATTTTGTATTTTACACAAAATACTTTTACAAAATACCTTTTTATTTGTTTGAAACAAAATTCTGCCATTAATTTGATATGCGCGTATGCAAGTTTTTTTTGTCAATTTGTTGAATTACACATAATAATGATGATTGAACAAATTATACATGACGCCGTTTAATGATCCATGACCATTCCAAGGGCGCTGTGATTTCTTCTGAACTGTAGCGTTTTCAACTTTGTCTGCAGGCAATCTGTTCCAGGCAGTTGGCGCTGCGACTCTGGTTCTCCTTTCTGCAAATTTAGAGGTATTTGCAATATTGAATTCCACAAGT
Organism: Athripsodes cinereus; assembly: GCA_947579605.1. NCBI lineage: Eukaryota > Metazoa > Arthropoda > Insecta > Trichoptera > Leptoceridae > Athripsodes > Athripsodes cinereus. The sequence continues at coordinate 16,758,537 of OX388306.1, read as the reverse complement.
TTGTTCACGGCATTAGAAGCTGAGCACAGTCTTCGCCTCAAATTTTTGTCAGCAGAACAGCTCAGTGGGTGGTGTGCTACCTTGTGGACAGTGAGACATAGTTTAAACACCACTCTCTCTGAGACTCCCAGCTAGTGTAGACTTAGTAGTGAAGTGATGTGGCAGCTCTGATTTTCTCTGTAAATAATTCTGAGGCAAGATTAAAAACCATCTGAAGACGATCAAGAAGGGTCTGGAGTAGTCCTGTATATAATATGATGTTACAGTAGTCCATACGATTTCAGATTCGGAGTAGCCATCCTGATTTATTCTGCAGCCCAAGTTCAGGAATTATCTAACCTGCTTGATACTCACTCCATTTATGTCAATTTTCGCAGTCGCCTCATCTCTTCGAACAACCATACACTTTGTTTTGTCTTTATTTATTTTTATGTTGTATTTTGACAGTTCTTCCTAAAGCTTTATTCAACTCATCTTCATTATCTGCAAGCAATGCTATATCGAATCATGTCAACAGTTTCTCCATTTATCTATACTCTTGTCCAGTTCTTCATTTCTTCTATCAATTCATCAATGGCTCGCTGTATATAACAGTTAAAGAGTGCTGGAAATATTGAATACCCCTATCTTACACCTTGTTCGACTATTTGTAAAAAGTATTTTAAAAAAGTATTTTGAAAATACGTATTTTGTACATAAATACCATTTTGTATTTGAAATACAAAAAATTCAAAAGTATTTGTACTTTGTATTTAAATGCTTTTTTGAAAGTATTTTGCACATCTCTGGAAGAGACCCTTGCACATGGTGGAGGATCGCTCAAGGCTAAGACAGATAGTCTACAGAACGAGGCATGATGGTCTCGATCCTCAGGATAGAGGGACCGACGGAGATGATGATATACATTTGAATGCCAAAAAAAATGTCCGAAAACTTTAATGACGATATTAAATGTAATGTTAAGAAAAACAGTTTTTTTTTAATTTTATAAATGGAAATACTCACACTAAGAAGTTTGTTGTAGGCTTCATCAATAACCTCAATGTTATCAACAATCATTCTTTTAATGCAGTCATATCTGTACTCTTCAACGCCAACCACTCCGTCTTGGTTAAGGTCCATCAATCTGAAATTAGCTTCAATGAATGCCTTCAGGGCTTGAGGAAACTCTTCATATTTCCTTCCTACACAGCTGTTTTGTACTGCAGTCTTGAATTCTTCCACTGTGATTTTTCCATCCTGAAAATATTTTATAACGCTTTTAATATCCATTTTTTCTTAATAACAAATTTAATAAAGTGGTAGGTAACATATTTAATTTCAGAATTTCTTGCTGATCAATAGATATATCCTAAATATTTTTACCTTTCAATGTTAATTATTTATAACTTACTGTTGTCATAGGAAAAATCAGGTATACTTTTAGTATATTCATTATTCCATAGGAATTCTTATTCCATAAGAGTACATAAAGTGCATCAATATATTTTTGATTTTTCAGAATATGTTTAGTGTTTTTTTTTACACAAATATAAATAGACACTTTCAAAACATGACCCAACAAGGGTCATCATCTCTTTTGTATTACGAAGTTATATGTGTAAAGCCATAGGCACAGCTTGAAATGTGATATTCTCCAAATTTAATCATCCTCAAAATTGATGACCCAAGTAAATACTTCATGAAAATCTTGATCATTGGGTCATATACCAAAGCTCTAATACATATTTTTTAAATTTACCTTGTCAAAATCAGCCAGATCTGATATTTCTTCCCAGAGACTGGTCATGATGTGTTGGTAATGAGAGAGCCTTGCTGGACTGCAGTCTCCTTTGCCCTCCAGCACACAGGTGCGCACTGCCAGACATGCAAAGTCGTTGGAGTCCAAGTATCCATTGTTATCAATATCTAAAAAAACACGTCCATCAATTAACTAATACAAAATGCAACCTGCGAGTTTAGTACGTGTACCCAGTGATATGTTATACCTAGATTTGCAATATGAATTTTATTTTATTTATTTTTTATTTTATTTTTATTTTACATAAACTCACGGCATAAGCCTATTACATGTTAAAATACACATATACAAATACCTACAAATTAAACAGTGACAAATATCATTAAATACTAGAACATTAAAATTAAGAAACCAAATGATCAACAGTAAACAGAGAACCAATTTTGTGTGACACAATGCAATGCGAATCAGAAACAATAAAAACACATAAATACACACATATATACCTATACACTTGTTGACATTTAATAGGATAAAATTGAAAATCGAAGAATCAAATATGGGGTAAAATAATAAAAATAATTGAAGAATTAAAAATAAAAAATGAATTAAGAATTAAAAATAAATAAAGAATACAGAATTAAAAAATGAATTGAGGAATTAAATATGGGGTAAAATAATAAAAATAATGTAATATAATATAATAAAAATAATCGATGAATTAAAAATAAAGAATGAATTAATAATTAAAAATAAATAAAGAATTCAGAATTAAAAAATAAATTGAGGAATTAAATATGGGGTAAAATAATAAAAATAATATAATACAAAAATAATAATAATTTCTATTATAATATATAATTGAGAAGAATGGAAACCAAATATAAGAATAATGATAATAACAATAATAGTTGTATAAAGAACTGAAAATAAAGGAATTACATAATATAAATAACAATAGCAATAAAAAATTATTATAAAAATTTTGAATCAAGTCAGTTTTGCAGATGTCAGAATGCGAAGGAAATACAAATAGTCAAAAATAGTCTCGACTGCCCAAAGTCATTCAACATTTTCGAGAAAATGTATTACGTCTGATTTAAATTTGAGAAAATTGTCGGCAAATATGTCTGTGCAATCTCCTACCATATTCCCCAGTCTGTGTAATCTAGGTAATGGAGAATGGTAAACGTAATTGGTCCGAGCATTACGCTCATGGAACATTACACATTGTCTGGTTGTTCTGGTGGGAATATTGAAATGTATATGATCTAATAATTCAGGGGAATCAATTGAGCCATTTAACAACTTGTGTAGAAAAGAAAGATCAAAAACTTTTCTTCGATCTTCGAGGCGTGGTAATCCAAGCTCTGACATTAGATTAAAATAATCTATTCTTTCGATTGGTATACCAAGTTTATAATTAATCAATCTTAAAAACCTTCTTTGTACCCTTTCTATACAGTTGATGTGTATATTATAGTTCGGAGACCATATTACAGAATTATACTCAAGTATAGGTCTAACGAGGGATACAAATAACAATCTATAAGAGTCAATTTTTTTAAGGTCAACTGCCAGCCTAAATATAAAACCCAAGACTTTCATAGCTCTGCCAACAACTTCCTCTATATATATATTGAAAGTCAAATCCTCAGAGAATGTGATTCCCAAATCTTTCAAACTAGAAACACAGATAAGAACAATATCATCAATTGAATAATTAAAGGTGACTTGGGACCTAGTTTTATGAAATCTGACGACTTGACACTTTGCTATATTTAAATTTAATTTGTTTTGTTTACACCAGTCATTCAAAAGTTTCAAATTATTCTGAAGCGTTATGCAGTCGTCAATATCTCTGATAGATTTATATAATTTTAAGTCGTCAGCAAACAAAAGAACCTCAACATCTCTGAAGATATGTACTATGTCATTAACGAATATATTAAATAGTATCGGACCTAAGTGCGATCCCTGCGGTACTCCACTAGACGCATAAATTGGCTCGGATGTACAATCTCCAATTCTAACTCTAAGAGATCGATCTTTCAGGTAACTCTCTAACCAACCGTGGAAAACTCCATCGACCCCGTACCCACGTAACTTTCGAAGTAATATGTCATGTGAAACTTTGTCAAAGGCCTTCGAAAAGTCAGTGTACACGGAGTCGACCTGGCCCCTTTCAGAAAGTACGTTAATTATATATTCCTGATAAATAGCCAAATTAGTGAGTGTAGATTTTTTTGGAACGAAGCCGTGTTGGAATTTTGTTAAAACCTCATTCATAGGTTGGCTTATCTTTTTCACGACTATGGATTCAAAAAGTTTTGGAATCGCGGAAAGTATACATATTGGCCTATAATTGGTTACCTGATTGTTTTCGCCCTTTTTATGAATTGGCGTTATAAAACTTGTTTTCCAATTATCAGGGAAAACTCCTAACTTTAAAGAAGCGTAGAATATCTACACAATTCACAACAAAGACATTGGGAATGCCATCCGGGCCAGCTGCCCCTGAAGAATCAAGTGCAAGAATCGCACTCCTGACCTCGTCGAGAGTAATATTAATGCAGGGCAAGTCGATAAGTTTATCAGAGGAGAAATCAATGCCAAAATAAGTATTTGGAGTATCATACACACTTTGAAAAAAAGACGCGAAGAGATTTACAGCTTCTTGAAGTGATTCAGAATGTTGATTATTGTAATAAAGCTTTGATGGTATGTCAACCCGATTTTCTCTCATTGTGTTCACAAATCTCCACAAACTCTGAGTACCACTAGTCAGATTATCTTCAATATGTTCTATATGTTCACTATAACATTTTTTAGACAATGAAGTGCATTTTTTGCGCAATTCAGAAAAGTTATTGTAATCATCATTGTCAGATGTCTCCTTATACTTTCTGTGAGCCAATTTCTTTTCCAAAACCAATCGTTTTAATTCAGTATTAAACCATTTTGGATAAAATGATGGTTTTATGGTTTTTTTTGGGACATAGATATCTATACATGTTTGAATATTTGCATAAAATAAGTCTGACATTTTGTTTATATCTTTTTCTGTATATAGAAAGGAAAAATCTAAATTTTGTAAATAGTTTATAATACTAGGGTAGTCAGCTTCGCGGAAACACTGCCTGACTATTAATCTCTCCTCGGACTTAATTAATTGAGACACAAAAACTATATCAAGAGGGGGGTGGTAACCGTCGGTTGGAAGTAATACTGACGCAGATTTGTTTACAGTGGTGTTGTGAGGATCTGATGTAAGGACAAGATCTAAGATCTTGTTGTTTTTGTTTGTGATAGTATTTACCTGTTGAAGAGCAAAAAAGTTTATAGAATCAACTAATTCAGCTGCCTTATCATTACTGATATTGTTTACAATTTGCAAATCAATTGGGTACTGATTATCATCACAATCATCAATAGTTTTCCACTGACAGTCGGGTAGGTTGAAATCACCAGCTAAAATAATTTTATTGTACGTATGCTTAGATTTTAAGAATTCAACCACTTCGTGAAAATTTTTATAGATAGCTATATCAGAGCCCGGAGGAATATATGTACACCCAACGATAATTGTTTCGAGTGGTAGTTTGATGGAAACAAAAATCTGTTCCAATTTATTACAATTAACTGTCAATTTTCTACAAGAAAGTGATTTAGAAACCGCAATTAACACACCTCCACCTCTCGATTTACAACTAGTTTCTGAGTTCCTGTCAAATCTATAAATATTATAATTAGCAAATCCCAATTCGGAGGAGCCAATACGAGAATCTAGCCAAGTTTCAGTTAAAAGTATAACATCGTAACCAAAGGAAGGAAGAGATAGGCGAAGCTCACTAAGTTTGGTTCTTAAGCCTCTGATATTTTGGAAGTAGAATAGTAGTTTTTTGAATGGTTCTCATTTACAATTTTTGGAGAACCCTTTATATACTTGATGATCAGATTTTTTTCGCCTTTCTGTACTCTCATATTTAGCTCCTCCCGCAGCTTCATATATTGGTTTCTCTGTATTACCGTTTGATCATGGTATATTTTAATAAATTTATTTAAAAGAATTCTATTTTTAAATATTTCACCAACTTGATTTTGATCCTTTAATACTACTTTAATAGGACGTGGTTTTGTATTATTTCTTTTTCCTAACCTAAAACATTTCAAGTTTGAACTAGATATTGATTGATCTGCTACCTTAAGTATATTATAATTTCAAACATGTACCATCAATAAAATCTCTTTGCGGTCCTTGGTGCCGCAGTTTTTAGTTTGAAAAAAAGCGACACACATATAAATTGTTTGTAGATAACAAGAGATAGACAATGTGAGAATGGGGATTATTACAGACGACAAAGGCCGGTAGATAGAGATGAATATATACATAAGAAAAGAGATGAATATATATTACTCAGGTATTGTACCTCGACGGGTGGGTACACATTTTTAGAGAATATTTTGTATGACATTGCGAATCTAGTTGTAACATATCACTGCGTGTACCCAAATATTTTTTGTTTATTTGTTACCTATGTAGGTATATTTTTGCTTTTAATATGTTTTTATTTTCTTTTTCATTTTTTTTAAATATTTTAAATTCTGGATCACATGTATGCTATTTTTTATATTAATATAATATTTTCAACATTTATAAATGCGATTTTATCATTTTAGTTTTATTTTGCTGCGAGGAATGTAGAGAAAATAATTTTTGAAGATTACCGTCGCAATGATGATAGGTTGAGTGGTGCTATTTTAAATAAATTATCCTTAATAATACAAGAGTGTTAATAAAATTTTAAAACCAAGATTAATCTTAAAATATCATGAATTTTATAATACACCTTGAGTTATTTATTTACAACCCTTGGATTTTCTTAATTATTATGACAAACTGCATACACATCAAAAATAAATTTCATTATCAAAAAAATTATAGAAAATGTTTATAATTTAACCATTTGCTTTATTTATATAATAATATGGTATGTTGTTTACCGTGCATACTACATATATAACGTTATTATGTGCAATAATCAAGGATATAGCGAGTTTCACAAATTTTAAGATTCAGAAGGCCCACGGCGTGCCTAGTAGCCGGATGTGAGATCGTACTCGCTCTGTTTTTGAATTAGGAAATAAATAAATTCAATTTATAGAATAAATACAAATTAAATTTTATTTATATGTGATAACATACTATTTTTTTATACCCATGAATATTTTTGCATATAAAGTTTTGGCTTATATTTATTAATAAAGCTATTTCATTAATTATTTGAATAATTTTCTCTGCGCCTATTCAAGATTGTTGCCTGAAACCACTAGAGCTAAATCTAATTTGTACCTTAGGTAAAAAAGACTCTTAATGAATGCTCCATCGAGGTCTTGATACCTACCTAATTGTTGCCTTTGTCTGAGTGTGTTGCTCGTAATTAATTATAAAGAGGTAAGTGAATCATTAAATGACTTGAATTTAAATTGTAATTATTTAATGGACCGATTTATTTTATTATGTGAAGCCAGAATTTATGTGTCTAAAATAATGAAATAAAACAAATGTGACGATTAGGGAATCCAATCCCGCATCAAAATCGCGATCCCGCAAGACTGCGGGATTGAGGTCGTCAGTCCCGCGGATCCCGCGGGATTTGCGGGATTGAGATTTTTTAATAAAAAAAACTGTTTCAAGTAGACATTTAGTTATTTAAAAAAATATATCAAATAAAGACGAGTAAATTTGATATTTTTTTATTATTATGCAGTTTTTTTACTCATATTACTAATTAACAAGTGGAAATAATGATGTTTTTGAGGTATAAATAATCAGCTTCTTGTAAGGAACAATATAATACAACTTTTCACCCAATATATTTGTATTGACAATTTAACATATTTATTAGTTTCGACTCAGTGGGGGATGGCTGATTCACCCACCTGCCCATGCGGGGAAACCCAGAGCATGGACCACATCGTGGAGCGGTGCCCCCTATATTCCTTTCACGGGGGACTGAGAGAAATACACGACGCCTCGGAGGCAGCCGTACGATGGTTGAGTGAGCTGGAAGTACGGGTTTAAGGCCATAAGAAGAAGAAGAAGTTTCGACTTTTAGAGGCATAAAAAATAGCTTTTTTTCTGATAATACTATCGAAGAAATGATAAGTATCTAACGTTTCATCTTTTAGATTTGATCTAATCTTGTTGCATAAATAGCCAGCGGCGGAAAAAGCATGTTCAGCTTCCACGCTATTAGGTGTAGTTGACTTCATGTTACTTGGCTATCCATTCTGTACGGAGACTGTGCTCTAATTCATCTTCTAGTATAGGCGAAGGCTCATCATTTAATAGATTCGATAAAGGCGTGACTTCTTCATTGCCATTGTCATCAACTTGTTGGTTTTGAGTTTCAGGTTGTATCTGCGTGTCTGACAACAGTCTCTCAACTAAACACTTCATTTTAGTTCGAAGTGTAACTTTGCTTGGATGAAAGAATGGAACGTCCACCACATTTGTAGATCTTGAATCTTTTTATAGATATTTGTTAGGATTTTCTAAGCACAGCAACACGAGTCATTGATGTGTGGCGTTATTTTATGCGGCGAGATAGTGACACTTCAAATTCCTGGCTTAACCTGGTATTTTGTCGATCCAGTTTGCTTATCATGAAACGCAATGTGGTTTCTGCAGAAACTAATTTTGCGTCCTCGCGGCATAAGACATTTACAGCAAGCTTCACTGGCTTTAAAGCTCGTTCAATATTACTCGATGTTATAAATTCTTCATCAGTAAATGAAAATGAAGATGATGTCAGTTTAAGATCAATAAGTGCTTGGTTGAACCTCGATAACATTGTTGCGAGACTGTTCCAGCGCGTTCAGCAATCTAGGATCAGGTGTAATTCTTTGCAGAATTCTGCTTTAATATATATTTGCAGAAGATCATTAATTGTTACTGGAAATTTCGAACTAAAAAGCTTGTCAATTTTCCTGACTTTTTGAATCAGTAAAAACAAAACATGGAATAAGTTATAATGATTTTCATTGAAAAATCTATTGGTCTGACAATACTTATCTACCTGCATTGTGGTAGCAAATCTCCTTCTTGAATGTCTTCCTCTACCGAAAAGTGACCTTGCTCGTCATCATTTTCATTATCACTCCCACCATCCGGTCTATTTTCGAATACTTCAACTTGACATCATTTCTTCTTCTTGTCTCTGATTGCATAGAACTTCAAGAACAGCGAGTTGCAACCCATGTGCAAAGCATAACTGGTGGTGCGCTTATAATAATCTCCCAACTTTCTTCATGACTGCTGCACTATCAGTTGTTGCTGTGATCACATCTAGATTTAGGAAACTCTAATTATTTTCCATACAAATTCTATAGAAAAGTCACGAGATCCAAGGCAAAGTAGTTAATTTACTTATCATTGAGGCTGTGCTGGGTTTAATAAATAATCAGAACGTTGTCTGAGCCCATTCTTAAATATTTTTTTTCAGTCCCGCAAGCGTGCGGGATCCCGCATCAGTAATCCCGCATTTCTGGTCCCGCAAAAAAGGTGCGGGATCCCGCATTTACGGGATCCCGCTTTTGCGGGATTGGATTCCCTAGTGACGATGATAATTACACCCACACACGAAAAATCTTTAAAATGGTCCCAATAAAAACAAACAATTTCCTATTGTTCAATCACTATAGATTACGTATAACATAAACTACAACATATTAAAAATCAAACAGAGATTGAGTAGTGGTATATTCAATATTGTAGATCAAGTAGGTACCTATACCGAATTGGTATTGTTATTGACAATTTTGATTTGTTGGTTAATCATACTATTTCGGAGATGAGAATGATAACACATCAATATAGTAAAGAGTCAATCAAATTGTATGTAAAAGAATGATGTATTATCCTGTCCTAAAATGAAAATAATTTTTAATTATTTTATTATTATTAAATTATTAATAAATTAAATTATATTATTAAATTATAAAATATAATTATTAAAATTAAAAAAAATAATAGTTCGTCGGTAGCCTGGAAGTAGAGTCTCGGCCTCTTGAACAAGGGGTCCGCGGTTCGATCCCAGCAGCCCTAGTCAAAACACATTTTAGCGTCACTTGTCGTTCGACTACAAACGAAATTACGACTATAATTGCAACAATAACGCATAATTATATGGTACATGTAGGTAGATTGTCGTAATTTCGTTTGTAGTCGAACGACTTCATAACGCTAAAATGTGTTTTGACTAGGGGGCCAGGTGCCTGCAAACTCCCCTTTCACGACACAAGCTTTTAACTTACTGTGGAAGGTGTATAAAGTTGTATTTGGGTTTATAACAAAACCCAGATATATCTTTTTTAAAAAAATATATATATATTATTATGTAGGTAAATACAGGGGTATAAGGTAGGTACCTACATACTTATTATTTTATATGGCTTATAATCAGATGATCACGATAATATGTTTATTTCTTCTCTACACCATCAAAGTACAGAAAGAGATTCAGGGTGGCTAATATTTTATGAAGCGGGTACAAACTGAGTGTATGCACTTGGAGCTAATCTTTTAGACTCATACTAGGTAATTTGAACTTACACAAAAAGAAATCGATGTCAAGTTGTTAAATTCGTATATTTATGTATATGTTATAAATGTACCTATGTAGTATGTACATAGCCTAGGTTTACCTATACAATTGACTTTAATACACCTACCTAGTCCTGATGTGCGATCTTTAATCAACTCTTGCGATCAATAATTATTATAGCAGTTTGTTATTGTTAATTGTTATCACCAGAAATTTGGGTCAAAGATTGAAAAATTCAGTGATCAAAACAATATGTACCTAGCAGTTATAAAACTAACACATTTTCTTTACCTACTCTTTCTTGTTATTTTAATGGTCGACCCTGACAGTGATTAAAGCTTTATGTTAGATTAAAACAAATATCTACTTTTTTATAAAATTAATTATAGCAATTTGGCACGTATCAATACACGAGCAATCAAAACAAAGGACGTCGGGATAAAAAAATATATTGTCTTTCTGTCTCGATATATCTCACACTCTTCACTTATTGCTCATTTATATGAGCTACCATGGGATGAAAGGAGTTCTTAAGATAGGCAAATATTTGAACAGCATTTCATTATGCCTATTTCATTAGGTAAAGTAGGTAACCCAGAAAGTCATCCATCCCAAATGTTTATCATTTCAATGAAATATCTATCAATATTTAGGTCTCAATTATAATAATAAAAAAATAACTAAGTCAATATTCGTCAATAGTTCCGTCCACACAGCTCAATAAAATCATCAATCTTCAATCATTCTGAATGAATAGGCATACATTTATAGTTTGCTCAGGTATACACATACATACCATCACGCCGCTTTCCTTGCGGAGTAGGCAGAAAGGATCGAGCGCCACTTCCTTCTATCCTTGCATACATCTTTCGCTTCCGTCACTGTCGTACAATTCCTCATGTATGCTCTCCTGTTCAATGTGCTCAACACGTGACCGTCCTGTAGGATTTCATTTAAACGATCTCGCCATTTGATCCTCGGACGTCCACGACCCCGAGCACCATTTCTCTCAGCCAAATATATATGTATGTACGTATATAATTATTATGTGTGTTTTTTTGTAAGTTTTTCCTTTTTTTTCAATAGCTTTGAATTTTTGTTTTTTTTTTTCAAATTATATAGGTAATTTAGTTTTATACCTTTGGGTAAGTTGGAAGAGATCGCGCCTTTGCGATAAACTCGCCCTCTGTATATTGATTGTATTGAATTTGAATTTAAACCTTCTATGAAATTGTATGTTATCAATGTAGGTACAGTAAAGAATGAATAAATAAATAACAGTTATGTAAAATGACATCGAAACAGTTCTATACTTGAGTATATGAACACTTTTAATTGAATACCATTATTCATCTTAATTTGTCAGTGTTAGGAATATAACTAAAATTGGGTGTTTCAGTCGTCCCTGACGTACAGAATTTTTTTTTTAAGAAAAAAATATGCTTTTGGACATTCTCCACAGGAAAATAATATTAAAATCGCAGTCTAGACAAAAAAAATAATAAATGATTCTATCAGTATATATAGTACCTACCTGACTATATACAAAAAATAATGACGTGCGACATACTTAAGTTGTAAAAATAATAATAATAATAATAAACTTTATTGTACAAAATATATGGATACAAATGATAAAGTTACATGGTATAAACGAATAATTTTGCACAATGGGCGAGTTTATCGCAGGGACGCGATATCTTCCAACTAACCCAATAATAATGTCTTTGTACTTACCTGAGTACGTTCATTTATTTATTTATGATATGCGGGTGAATGGACACTAGTGTACCTATTATTAGATTTCATATTTAGAATAAAAAGAAGGTATGTACTAAAAATATATTTCAGTAGCACGTAAACTGATAACAAGTAATGTTATTGTCTCACATGCCAAAGAATGGGGTAGTGAGTGACCGACACAAGATTGATTTATGCGTAAAAATAAAGGCATTAATTCGAATTTGGCAGTAGAAAATACTTCACGGTCCAGTAAAACTAGTCTTGGCTCAATAAAATACATTGTTATAATATATAATAGACCACTCGAATAAACGGTTTAAGTTTACATCAAAACATTCATTACACACTTCGCTAATTTCTTAAAATAATCAACATGGATTTATTTATGTGCATACATACATACATACTAGCATAGTAACAATATAGAGAGTGGGTGTATATGCCAATATTAAACAACAATTATTGTTTCACACAAGATAATATCTACTGTATTGTATTGGGAAATTCGATTGAAATAATATATTATGTAGATAACATAATACAATATGGGTTATGTATTTGTACACATTGCGATTATAACTATCTATTGAATGTCGACACGTTTATTTATTTTTACCCTCCTCCTGAAATCATTTTCATGATACTTACAAAAATTAAAACACGAGTAAGTACCAAGTATCAATTACTAAAAGTGTAATACAAAATGTATGTATGTATACCTATACCTATTTAGTGCTAGGTATACCTACCTATTAGTGATGTAACAAATGTGTGATTTTGGATATTCGCGAACGCGAATGTGAATATTTGTTGCCGACATTCGCGAATGCGAAAAGCGAATATTGACTCGCTTAAATTTCTACAATTGCTCAAAGATTAATATTTCTACACCCCCGTCGCCGAATTTTCAAAATGGTATAGGAATTTAAAATATTTCGTCCTCGGTTTTCTTAAAGAATATTTTCTTGCAATACCTTTTTCTACAATATACCGGGTAATTATCCAGTACTTTTACCGAATTACCGATACTTTATTACCAAAATAATATTCGCAAAACATTCGCATATTTTTTTTGAGAATACGAATGCGAATACTTTGAAATATGCGAATACTTTGAAATATGCGAATATTCGCGAATGCGAATGCGAATACGAATATTCGTTACATCACTACTACCTATATATACCTACATACATTTTAGTAGACAATGTTATAAGGTAGAAATGAGTTATGAAGATAGAAGAGCGAGAGTCGCCAACATTAACGCCAACATTCAATTAATGTTTATACAGCGAGCCATAGATGAATTGAGAGAGGAAATGAAAACTGGACCATAGATTTTTATATATAATACCTTTTTATACTTATATTATTTATAATACGGTTTTGTATGGAATTCTGTGAACTGGACACGAGTAAAGATAAAATGGAAAAAAGGTTCGATATGCTGACGATATAGTAGGTATTGCTCGCAGACACTGAGAATGAGTTGAATGAAGTCTTAGGAAGAATGGAAAATAAAGGTAGGTATTACTATCAGGAAAATAAATGACAAACATGAAAATAAATAAAAACAAAACAAAATGTATGGTCGTTGGAATAGATGAGGCGACTGTGAACATTGCCATAAATGGAGAGAGTATTAAGCAGGTAAGAAAATTCGTGTATTTGGGCAGGAGAATAAACCAGGATGGACGCTCAAAACCTGAAATCTTAAGCAGGATTAAGGGCCCCGTTTAGCAAAAACGGTAAAATATTCAATTTTCAACAAATTTGATGGAAAACTGCTAAAACTTGTTAACCCTTGCTAACATATTGATTTGATAAAATAAAAAAACAAATAAATCGCAGACTGACGAGATTTACTTAGGTACTCTTTGTTATATTTAAATACAAATTATTTGTAAAATATATGTATTTTCTATTCATCCTATCAAACATATAAATACAATAGATTATAGAAAACTTTTTTTAGTATACAAAAAATCGAGTTTGTGGTGATTTTTGGTTTCAAAATATGAGAAATATTATCAAAAATTTTTTTTTTAAATCGGTCGATATCCATGAAAAAAAACAAAAAAAATAGAATTTATTTGTTCTATAATTGTAATGACTATCTAAGTATTCGTAATATTAAAAAATATATATGAAAATTATAGTAGGATTCACGTGCATTTATGTACCAAACACACCCCCGAATTCGATTTTTAAAAATATGCTTTTTTATAAACGAATGCTATGAAGCTAAAATAAAGTTTTTTTTCAAAAAAAAAAGTTTGATATTGGTAATGAATATTTGTTTTCATATTTTATAAAATCAAAATGTTCTTAGGGTCCACAAGTTTTGAGAGTTTGTGTACCAAACTTGTTGAAAATTGAATGTTTTATCGTTTTTGCTAAAGGGGCCCCTGAACGACAGATGATTATTAATATTGTTAAGTCTACTTCATGCATGCGTGTGTTTTTTACATAGTAAGTAGGTATAGGTAAAAAAATTGTTTTCATAAAAAAGCTTGTGTGCTGTGTCAACAAAATGTGGTTCATCAAAATATTAAACGGAATGGTGATGTGTTTATAGAAAATATCATAGAAATGATTTATTACAGACTATTTCGCAATCGTTTAATGTTTCTTTTTGTTTATGATTTAATGTTTCCTCAAATGTAGGTAAACAGTAAAATGATTTTGATTAGATTAATCAGACAGTCTGAAAACATGTTATAAACATAAAATATATAACTGTGTTTTATTCCACTGTTATTTGTACCTATAATTATAGTATTATAAGAACGTTTGTACCCTGCGTATTCTGTAGGTGAGAGCCTACACACACACAAATAAATAATCGATGAAGAAATTACTTGTTTGTACAAGATGTTATAAAGAGGAATCAAACGACACATTTTACTGACATAATCTGTCCAATAGAACAAATTCATACATTTTTTTAAAGGTATTAGCAATTTTATACGATACCTGCAATTTTATTACTCAGTAGGTAATTCATTGAATGCCATACTGTAATTGGTTTCTCTGTAAATTGACTCTTATACAATGCATATCCATTAAACTTACACGTCAGCAGAGTGCACGTCATAGCTTAAAAGTTTTATAATAAAAAGGTTGGTGACACCTTTTTGAAATTCGCAATAATAATTGATTTTCAGTAAAATTTTACGAAATGGTAGATGTACCTACTTAGAAGTCGTTGGCAGCCTCATGTTTAAAACTTTCTCGGACTTTCGATTAGAATATCTGGAGTTCGAATAAATGATAATACCTAGTAGAATCAAATTAGTAATTTCCGTTCATGCTGCATATCTGCGTGTAACATTATGACGAATTTAATTTATTTGAAGGTCTGGTAAAGATTAAGGTTTTATAACAAAATAAAACACAAAACTATGAAAAATATATTAGTTAGTCGCTAGATTCTGAAACCCATAATAAATATTCAGCATTAGGTATCTACTTGCAATTGATTCATACCGAAAATAATCATTGAATATTATATTTAATTACTAAATGTAAATTGATAAATGTGCGTACACTAAAAACAACATCAAGAATTACTTATGTATCCATGAAAAGTCCCTTTATTTACAAAAAAAAAAAACTTACGGTAGTTTGAGGTTTGAATACAAGTGCAGAAAAAGGTAAATAAATAATAAAAAGTTTAATATAGCACATACTAACCAATGAGTTAGCTCTCGTCAGTCAGAGATAGATGAGAAAAGATTAATGAAGTTGCAAGAGCAGTTAATGTAAATTGCGATTTGTAATACCATTTATTAATCGTGTTTTAAGTTGTTATTGGAATAGGTAAAGGGTATCAAATATGCAAAAATATTATTTGTTAAAATTATAATAACATATTCATAAATATATACATAGGTATGAATGCCATAAGTACCTTTTTAAACATATTTTCATTAAGTAGATATTATTTGTGTATTGTGTTTGATGTTGTGGGGTGTGTTGACAAACAACAAAAAATAACCAGAACTGAAGTAATATAATTATATATATATATATAATAAAAATGTCACACAACATTCACATTCACACACAATAATATACAAAGAAACATGTAAAATAGTTCTGGGATAATGAGATAATAATAATATAAACGTATGGAGAACATGCTAGCTAAATATTTTGTTACCGGCATACCGTAAAGAAATTTGATAACGAAAGTTACGCGATTGTCCCAGCTATATGCCATTGTGTAAAGAAGGCGTTAAGAAGGAACTAAGTATATACTATAATGCGAATTTACCCGCGCGATGGAAGCTAAGACTGCTTCAGAGTCTACGAGTCTACTACGACTGACGAATAGAAAACTATGTTATAGTATCTATGCTCATGCCATGCCGATGCCGGTCCTGAAATAATACAAACGTGACCCGGTTGTCAGGTCTCTGGGATAAGTTCGGCAAGCATCGTGGTACTCTCCCTCTGTAGTCCGCAATCCGCAAGTACAACATTAATTTGTCACCACAAAGTACCAACTACATAGCTAACATACTGATAACCACTACCTACCAACACAGTACACACTTACATGTACCTACCTATATCTACGTAACGTAAGCAATTGTTTAGTCACTAATGTTAGTTACAAAATACGTACATATGTAAGTAGGTATAATATTATCTGCAAACGGATCAACAAGATAAAAATAATAAGAATCAACCGTTCACGTTACGAGCTACGTTATGCGAATGTAGGTACATCTACATACTAGATGGGTAGGTACCTAAAGGTAGATAGATTATTATGTGTATTACATAGATATTAGGTATATATGTACCTACTGCTACTGATGCTACGATACGATTAGTGATATTTGAGAGAAGATAACATTCTTTTGGCATCCACTGAGGGCCCAATCTATATAATTCGTTCCGCTAATGATTGTTTTTACTGATTTTATTTATAACCCTTACAATAGTTTCAGAGTATTGAGGAATGCTTCAATTTAAATCGGTCGATCGATTGGATACATACATTTTTGATTTATGTGAACTGGCGGTCTCTAAAGTGGTTCTAGAGCATAATTAAATTTAATGAGCTGTACACATAATCACACAGTAAAATGCAGAGCTTACCGTTCTTGAGACTAGAGATCCGACGGGCCTGGCGCTACGACAATCGAGACACTGCTACACGGTAAAACGTTCGTGTTGTCTGTTGAGATGGGATCGTTATCCATGAGATAATATTTCGGCCAGGTGATGCGACCCATTGGAATTTTGTTTTAGCTGGGTTCAGTTTAAGACGGCTCTCGGACCTTTCGTAGAAGGGTGACGACGTAGGTGCAGCCGCGAAAGCCTGTATTTTCCAACATGCATCAGTCATTGTACCTGATGAAAAGAGTGAACAGAATTGGACCCTGATTCGTTTTTTATGGACAAGTTCCTCTTAGTCAACGGTGTCAACGGTGTCAAGTACATATGTGTGGTGATAAAAAGAATCCAGGTAACTTTAGGCCTATCTCGATACTTCCTGTGCTTAGCAAATTGTTTGAAAAGATTGTTGCTAACCAGGTTCTCCATTTTTTTGAACAAAACAATTTATTCCATCCACAACAATTTGGCTTCCAAAGGAACAAAAGCACAACTGATGGAATAGCATGTTTAATCCATACAATACTAGAATCACTTGATGAAAAGCATGACACATATGGTATTTTTTGTGACTTATCGAAAGCCTTTGATTGTGTTGACAATGAGATCTTAATCAGTAAGTTAGAATATTATGGAATCACAAATATTGAAAAGATTTTTTTTGCATCATATCTTAATGAAAGAAAACAACTAACAGAATTGGATAATATAAAGTCTTCTTATAAAAACATCAACTATGGTGTTCCTCAAGGATCAATTCTCGGTCCATTGTTGTTTCTTATATTTAGCTGGAAGATATTGCCTCCAGGCAATAAGCTCGCCAATTGCTCATGATTTTTTTTTTCTGATCAATAAAGTGTTCTTATTATTATTATTATATAAATGATTTGCCACTTTCCTTAATTCGAGATGAAAAGATTATTATGTTTGCTGATTGTACTGTTTGCTCCCTCGAAGATCACTGGCTCTGGCTCACACCAAACAGCAACTGGCTTGCTATTTCACAATACTCCAGTTCTTATACTGTTCTGTGTCAGAGACAATGTACCTGTCAATTTACATTGACAGTCCCACACACCACAGATGTACAATCTGTGGATAGTTTACCAATGTGCATACACTACATCCCTCCCTTATCAAAATAATTACAATTTTTGCTTACAACCAGTATGAAATATATTTTTGTTCTCTCTGCCCACCCCGTCCGGGACAAGGCACGAGGGCATAGCACAGTATAGTATAGGTAATTGTCAATCAACACAATCACATTAGCTAATAATATTATGCTTGTATGATTTACACTGAATTGACACAATTAACTTATGTGTATTATTATATATTGTAACTAACACTGCGGTGTATGACTGTGTACTCTCCTTCCTTCTCTCATTTATGTAATAGTAATAATAATTATAACAACAAAAACCTCACTGCACAAAAACAAACATTATCAAATAAACATTGCAGAATTTAAATCAGACAAACAAACTTATGCAATGGGCGAGTTTATCGCCTTTGCACATATTTATTGCACAAGTTTATTAGTTATTATTTATGTACATGTTATACTTATCTTTTTAGTTCACTCCTTTCTACTTCTGGTCTCCTCTCTCATTTTCCATGTTATTTTATCTTGTTATATTTCCCTCAGATACACCTCATCACCTCATCTCTCTGTTGCCGATTGATTCTAGACTTTCTTCATACCCATTATATTCCTTTTCCAATTGATTTGACCGGTCATCATCAACTGCCATATATTTATACATATAATAACATACATATACATGTACCACACCCAGACCCAGAACATGGCAATTTACCATTTTTCGCTCTGGCCGGGAATCGAACCTGGGACCTCGTGACTCGCAGGCAAGCGCGTTACCTCCACGTCACACCGGCCGTCGGTACATATGCATGTCTCATGAGCTCACTTTGTTCTCTACCACTTCTCTCAATTCAAACTTTTTTACCAGTTGGGACACTGTATTTATACATATCCATAACATGCATATACATGTACCACACCCAGACCCAGAACATGGTTGTTAACCATTTTTCGCTCTGGACGGGAATCGAACCTGGGACCTCGTGACTCGCAGGCAAGAGCGTTACCTCCACGTCACACCGGCCGTCGGTACATATGCATATGTTTGTTTTTGATAATATCAAAATTTGAACATATTTTAATGTATTTTTAATAATAATAAAAAAAATAACCGAGAGAGTCATGTAGAAATTATCGATTGAAAAACACCTTCCGAAATAATTATACCCTTTTTACCAATTGGGACAACACTGCTCCCAATTTCATCGGGAGCAGCTGGAATTATACCCTTTTTACCAACTGGGACACCACTGCTCCCAATTTCATCGGGAGCAGCTGGAATTATACCCTGGGACACCACTGCCCTCAACCTATATCGAGAGCAGCTGGAATTATACCCTTTTTACCAACTGGGACACCACTGCTCCCAATTTCATCGGGAGCAGCTGGAATTATACCCTGGGACACCACTGCCCTCAACCTATATCGAGAGCAGCTGGAATTATACCCTTTCCGATGATGCTGACAGCCCTCAGATCACAAGGCCGATGATGTCTCAGCGTCTCCATGGCTCCAGGAAAGGGCAGCTGGTCCTTGAGTTGGGAAAGGGGTAACCTACAAAGGTGGTTGACGCCTAATGCACTGGATGCAAGGAGGAATGCCCCACATGCACCACGCGGCTCGAGATGTCCACCACCCGTCTATTCAAGCTCCCATGAGCTGCAGGACAGGAAAGTTTGATCTACCTTACAATTGGAAGGATTAGGGACGAGGTTACTTGCAAGGGTGGTTGACGCCTAATGCACTGGATGCAAGGAGGAATGCCCCACATGCACCACGCGGCTCGAGATGTCTACCACCCATCTATTCAAGCTCCTTTGAGCTGCAAGCTGAGGCAGTTGGGTTTTCCTTGCAATTGGAAGGATTTGGGAAGAGGTTACCTGCAAGGGTGGTTGACGCCTAATGCACTGGATGCAAGGAGGAATGCCCCACATGCACCACGCGGCTCGAGATGTCTACCACCCATCTATTCAAGCTCCTTTGAGCTGCAAGCTGAGGCAGTTGGGTTTTCCTTGCAATTGGAAGGATTTGGGAAGAGGTTACCTGCAAGGGTGGTTGACGCCTAATGCACTGGATGCAAGGAGGAATGCCCCACATGCACCACGCGGCTCGAGATGTCTACCACCCGTCTATTCAAGCTCTCTTGAGCTGCAAGACAGGAAAGTTTGATCTACCTTACAATTGGAAGGATTAGGAAAGAAGAAACCTATAAGGGTGATTGACGCCAAATACCACCACCTGAAATCATACATTGAGCTTGCAAACATATAGCCCATTTTCCTCAAATGCTCCCAATATTGTTGAGAGCACCTGGAGTTACTCATTCAGTGGACAAATACGCAAACATATATTTCACTTTTTACATTTTCACTGGCAAGGCATCCTTTGAATGAATTATGGCTATTTGATAACACTTTTTTCATTAAACATATGTTTGCGTTTGTGATAGAAATATAAGAAGTACATAATTATATATACGAGTGTACATATATACCTAAACTCCTAATATTCCATTACATAATATACCACGTATTAGGTAAATATAATATTGAATTGATTAAATGATGAGAATAACATTATTATGTTTCCTCGTGTAATGTAGCTTATGCTGTATTAATTTTATCAGATTATGCACAATTTGAACACATCAAGACCAACATTTTTTAAGATATTTCATGAATTTCAACTGTGCTTGTAAAAAATACTGTGTAATTTTAATATGATTGCACTTTTATCGGTGATCAAATTTCTTATTTATTTTCATAGATTATTGCACAATATTTATCAACATTATATCTCCTCACTCCGTATTTGGAGTATGAGGTAGAGAGAGATATCTATAGTTTACCACTTCCAACCTCTCTTCACTTCATGAAGTTACACTAAGCAAGTTGTGAAACCCAGTACATCAACTAATGATTTAATATTAACAGTCGATAAATTTGTTCATAAAATAACACGATAATAAATATATTTTTTTCACTGTATATCAATCAATGACTACTCATCTTCTTCTTGTATATATTTTTTTCTATTAATGAATTTCACTATTTTTCATAATAATTTTTTAGCGTATTATTAGTTACTTATTACCTTTATATTTATTATAGAGATGCAACGAATATTCGTCAAATATTCGGTATTCGGCAATTATACTATTCGTTGCATCTCTAATTTATTACCTTGTAACATATCACTTTTTCTCCGTACGCTCTTCATTGCTCTTTTCAGGAGCACAGAGCTCTTTTAACAAGCTCCTTCCCTATCGTAAGCTACTGTGGCCAACCGAGTCACCACCAATAGAAATAAACAGGGGAGGGGACAATCTTAGACTCGCATATTTCATAAGTTTAAGACTCCTATTTATACCAATATTTAAATGCAGACACAATTTGTATGGTCCCGGAATACTTTAGGGTTATCTATCTCTCTCTCTCTCTCATTCTCTCTTCACAGCATATTTGCCACATACAATGCCGTCGGTGTAAGTACATTTTGACAATTTATCATAAAAATAAATGAGGAAAGATGATATTCGCCCAAGCCACTGGTGAATCATTTCACTTCACTTCACCTTGCATCCTATACTTCACTTCACATTTCGAAAAATAGAATACTTAATATAATTTCATTTAATTGGGCAATGCATTATATTGGTTAGCTGGAAGATACCGCCTCCAAGCAACAAGCTCTTAATCACTCGCAAATGTTTTTCCAATAAAGTGGTATTATTAATTATTTTGTAAAATCATAGACATAAACCCCTTGATCCATAATAATGTAATCAACCCTCTTTATCTTATATATAAACCCTCTTTATCTTTAACACTGCAAACATGTATTCTATCTGTAAAATAATCTATTTGGGCTAAATCAGATCATATTATACAATTCTATATATGAATACACGATTGTGCAATACATTAAAAGATCAACGATTTAGGTACATATCTCGCATAAATCACTTTGCCAATGCAATTTAACTTTTTAATGCTAAATTTAAAGGTACATCATCGTGCAAAGATAATGAATTTCATTATATATGAAGACATGATTTTGCATATGTAACATATCAATGATTGGCATCTCGTGTAATTTCCTGCACAAATAGGACTATTTACTGATTTAAGGATTTTGAAACACTTAAGAAATTATGAAGTACATGCTTATACCAATCTTTCGGGATCGCGGAGGATTCATAATACACAATTTACTCGAAAGTTAAATCATTGCAGGTATATCTTGCACATACAGTTATAAGAATTTGTTTCAATTGAAGTTTGTGAATTTGAACATAAAACAACAAGAAAGAACTTACTCTCTGTCCAATATTTTGAAGCACAATTCAAAGACAGGTTGCCTTTGAAGTAAAAGCATTATGCAATATCACTTACTCCTCTTTCTTCTATATTTTTTCCAACCGATGGAGAGTTCTCGTACCTACTATTAATTTATCCTCGTCGCCACTTGTACTGTTTGCTCCCTCGAAGATCACTGGCTCTGGCTCACACCAAACAGCAACTGGCTTGCTATTTCACAATACTCCAGTTCTTATACTGTTCTGTGTCAGAGACAATGTACCTGTCAATTTACATTGACAGTCCCACACACCACAGATGTACAATCTGTGGATAGTTTACCAATGTGCATACACTACACTGATGATACATCATTATTAATAAAGGATACCAAAGACAAAAATGACACAAAACTAAACACTATTGATGCTTTAAATAAGGTGGAGGGCTGGTTTTGTGACAACAATCTTATCTTGAATATGACGAAAACTGGTGTGATTCGCTTTTCTCTGAAACGATCGGTGCAAGACGATCCGGTAACTTCCATTTTGAGCGATAGAAATTTTTTTTTTTTTTTTTTTTTTTTTAATTTATATAAGGCAACTCAACCTACATGGGCTGATTTGTGCCACTGGACTAATTCCTGACAATATCTAACTGTTTAAAATTGTGGAGACTTTGATTTTGGAGATCTATAATACAATACAATTTCTTCGAACAAACTCAAACAATCTTCTATATATCTCTACACGTCCTAAGGATAGAAGGTGTGGTATACTAAGTGGATATGAGATGTCTTGTAAAGTGTGTAGGTCAAGATAGAAATCATAGGCATCCATGATTGGGCAGCCGAAAAATACATGATCCATTGTCTCGTCGTCTAGTCCGCACTCGCACAATGGTGAAGAGGCCATATTTATTCTAAACAGATGACTCTGGAGTCTGCAGTGACCAAACCGCATTCTGCAAATGGCTGTGATCAGTGGTCTTGGCAGACGTCTGCCATGGTACCAAGGATTTGGTGGGAAAGAACTCTGTATACTACTGTACCATGCACCTTTGGTTTTTGAGTTTAATCTCCAAAGTGAAGTCCATTTAAGTGTTTTGTGTGTGGAAATGATTTGGAGAAGATCTTTCACTGGAGATTGAAAATTTACAAGGACAGTACCACTTATTGCAGCTTCTTTTGCCATTCGGTCTACTTCCTCATTCCCTGAAATTCCACAATGGGCCGGAATCCATACAATAACAACGTCAGTATTTAAATTTTTAAGTTCAAATAGAAGTTTCTTAATTTTTAAAATTAGTTGGCTGCTATAATCCCCTGTGAAAGGGGCGGAAAGGCATTTGATTAGTGACAGGGAATCTGAGAATATAGCAAATTTGTTAAATGGATTGTCGAGACAGTTCAGTGCGTATGATTTGCACCAAGAAAGGGCTTCTTGCATTGCAATGCATTCCGTTGTAAATACTGAAGTTTCTTGTGGGAGTATATATGCGAGTCTTTTACCTAGCGAGGGGACAAATATGGCAGATCCACACTTCCCCTTAGATTTTGAACCATCAGTATATATTTTGATATGGGTTGGCCATTTCTCTTGCACATTGTTAATGAAATTCTGATTAACCTGTTTAGCCGGGAGTCTTTTTGCCCTATCTACACCCACATTCTCCACAATATTATATGACATTTGCAAAGCCATAAATGGTAATTCATATATCGGACTGGGATAAGGGAATCGTGGCCCTCTATATAATGCTAGAATAACCGGTAAGCCGGCGCATAGGTTTGGTAAGTCTTTATTGAACCAATATTGACTTGATAGGCATAAGTGTTTCAAGTTGCTAATACTTTTAAGAAGGGGGTGGTCTATGTACGTCACTCTTTTTATGAGGAACCTTTCCGCCAAATACTGTCTCCTTAGTGTTAGTGGCATTTCGCCACATTCGATTTGTAACGCATTGATCGGTGTAGAATGAAATGCACCCGTTATGAGTCTAAGACTTTTTGATTGGATCATTTCCAGCTTATTTTCCAATTGATTTGGGAGAGGGTCAAATATAAAGCTTGCGTATTCCAAATGACTTCGAATTAGAGCGTGATATATGTTTTTCATAGTGGAAGGGTGTGATCCCCATGAGATTCCTGATACGGCTCTTAGAATGTTAATGTTTTTTTCGCATTTCGTCGTAATGTAATTGATATGGTGATTCCACGATAGTTTTCTGTCAAGAATTACCCCTAAAAATTTTATCTCTGTTACCTGTGGGATTGTGATACTGTCTACGTCAATTTTTATTGTTGGGTCCCGGTGTTTTCTGGAAAATGCTAAAACTTTTGATTTTGAGGGTGATAGTTCCAAAGAGTTGTTACAGAGCCATTCATTTAGTCTTTTGATGGCTAAGTTCATGGTTTTAATGGCGGCATCTATATTCTTATGTGAAGTGTACAGAACAATGTCATCAGCGTATTGCAGAAATTTACATTGTCCTGAGAGACGTGCCTCAAGGTCTGCACAGTAAATATTAAAAAGAAGGGGACTTAGGACCGAGCCCTGAGGTAATCCCTTCCATATGTTTCTCTTGATGGCGTCTGGTTCATTCGAAACTATAATTGATCTTTCAGAAAATAGATTAAAAATAAGTCTGGAAATCAAAGGGGAAACCGAGAATTTAGTGAGTTTTTGGTACAGCTTATGGAGACAAACATTATCGTATGCTGAGTTAATGTCGAGGAATAGAGCCACCGTTGTCTGCTTATGAGTCATCGCTATTTGAATATCAGTGATAAGAGTACTTAAACTGTCGACGCAACACAGACCCCTTCTAAATCCAAATTGGGAGGAAGGCAAGATGCCAATTCGCTCCACATACCATTCCAGTCTATTTTTAATTAATCGTTCTAATATTTTGCCTATACATGACGATAGGGCTATGGGACGATAGGAAGAACCCAGAGCTGGGTCCTTACCTTTCTTTAAAATTGGGATGATAAGATATTGCTTCCACTCTGTTGGAACAATGCCAGTATTGAGTATTTCATTAAAAAGATTAAGGAATTTAGAGAGGAGAGTTATAGGGCTCTTTTTGAGTAATAGGTATGGTATTTCATCGACTCCTGGAGCAGAATTTCTAGACTTATGTAAACAATTTTTTAGTTCGTCTAGAGTAAAAGGGCATTCAATCTGAGAATTGGAAGAAGCGGATTCTATGGATTTAGTTTCCAGCTCCGAAATATGGGGTACATAATTCGGGGCAATTTTATCGATAAAATCATTTATCCAAAGTGATGGGGGTTGTTTTACACTTAGATTACATAATGAACCTCTGTATCGTCTAAGCTTACTCCAGACATAAGATGGCTTAGAGTCGGGAGATAGGGATTCGCAAAACTTTTTCCATCCTTCGCGTTTTTTGCTTCTTAGTTTTTTCTTTACTTTGGCCTGAATGGCTTTGGCTTGGTAAAAGTTTTCCATACTCATGTTTTTCCTATATTTGTGCATAATTTCCCTTCTCTCTTCAATTAATTTGGAACACTCTGGGTCCCACCAAGGAACATTTTTTACTGTTTTAAAGGTAACGCTTTGTCTTCTTGGAATACTGCTATCAGCAGCTTTATATAGTATTTGGGTTAAGGCAGTATAAGTCTCTTGTATGGAATTACTTTGGGACTGCGCCGTATTTGCACAGAGCATCTCGTGTTCGATAATTTCAGAAAAAAGGGCCCAATCAGCTTTAGAAAAATTGTAACGGTTCTTCTTGTTATTTGGAAGAGTAGGGGTTGATTTGATTAAGTTTATGACGATGGGGTAATGATCACTGGACATCGGATCATCCAATATGGACCAGTTGCATAAAGAGGCCAAGTCATTGGAACAAATGGTTATATCAACGGCACTGGAGTGTTGGTTTGGAGTGGACATTCTAGTTGGAGATCCATCGTTCAAGATACATAAGTTATTTGAGTCCACGAAAGACAACAAGCAGTTGCCTGCCCGGTCTGTTAAGTGGCTACCCCATACTAGGGAGTGGGCGTTAAAATCGCCCAAAAGGAAGAATGAAGACGGAAGTAAGACAGTAATAGAGTTCCAGTAGTTTGAATCGAATCCAGAGTTTGGGGGAATGTATGTCGAAACATATCCGACGCCATTAATGCAGAGCGCAATTACCTCTAAAAAAGGGTTGTATGGTAAGGTGATTAATTGGAATGAAAGTGATGCATGGATAAGAAGGGCCACTCCACCTCCTTTTCCTTCAAAACGGTCACTTCTAAGGCAATGAAATCCAGGAATTTTGAAATGGGTATTTGTATGAAGCCAGGTTTCAGATAATGCTGCTATTTTTATATCGTATCTGTTTAGTAAAAAGATTATGTCTGATTTACTGGGAACAGCACTTCTGCAGTTCCATTGAAGAATTGAGATACTAGTAGTCTTATTTTCGATATTACAATTTGAAGAGGGGTTTTTTGGAAGTTGATTGGAATCGTTATTTGTCTGTAGATAGGCCATTATTAATAATGAGATTTAGTAAGGGAACGACAGAGGCAACGTTGGACGGTAGTTCTTCTGGTGATGATAAGATAGACATCAAGACTTTGGAAAGTAATTGAATGGTGGTTTCTCTATCTATCTTATTATTTGAAAGTGGTTGGGGATCTGAATTGGATTTGGTTAATTGGTTTATTAAGCAACCGTCTGTTGCCATAGAGGGTTGACCATTGCTGTAGGACAGCAATGCTTCATGCCCTTTTTTATCAAACGTGTTCTCGTATACTTTTGTTCTCGGAGTCTTATGTATATACACAGTTTGTCTTTGTGAAATAGATTGGGGTTTGGGTGTCGTTGTTTTTGTTATTTCGCTGTATGAAGTAGTATTAGGTGCACATATTTTGTTTGCTTGGTAGTATGAAATATTTTCTTGGGACATGGTTTTCTTAATTTTCTTTTGTCTCGCTAGTTCAGGGCAACAGAAGTCATTTGCTGAGTGAGGGCCTGTGCAATTAATGCATTTCAGTAGTAGTGTAGAGCACTCATCTCCGAGGTGGTCTAGGCTACATTTAAAACATCGTGTTTTAGAACGGCATTTTTGACGGGTATGGCCAAATCTACAACAGTTGTAGCACATGACAGTGGGGAAGGTGTATAGTTCAACTCGAAGGGCGTTGTAGTACAGATATACGTGTTTTGGTAAGGATTGACCCTCAAAGGTTAGCACGATCGTCTGTGATGGTGTCCAGGTTGGAGGGTTTGAGGAATGGTCTTTTCTGTTGAGCCTTCTTGCTTTGAGTACTTTACCACTTTGCGGTGGCACCACTATATTTTTCAAAAGTTCTTCTAAGCTTATGTCCGTCGACACTCCTCGAACCAAACCAAATTTTAAAATCTTATGTTTGGGAATATATGCACTGAATAGGTTTGTTTTCAGGAAGTCAGACTTTAAGAACTTATTAGCGAACGTTGGCGTTGAGAATGTTACTAGAACTTTACCTCCGCCTTCGGCTTTTACACCGTCAGCGATAATTCCGCCAATATCCGACCTCGACAGAAGTCCTCCAAATGTAATCGGGTGAAGGCGTTTTTCACTTTGAACTATTACAGTATATGGTCCTGGACTTAATAGTGGATAAGTGTAGTCTATCTCTGGTGTATTTTCTTTACTTTGACTAATATGTTCATTCGACTCGTTTTTGCGGCGTTTGGACTCTAAGTCTGGCCCCCTGTCAGGTGGGTCGTCCGTCTCCATTGTAAACTGAATAGAATATAAGTGTTAAATAAAAAGGGAAAAAAGAAAAGAAAAAAAAAATTGGTTTCAATAACCTTTACGAAAAAAACCAACAAAACAAATCAAACCGTGTGGTTGCACCCTAACTTCCGCCGTGTGATCACACCTTAACTAGTGTTGTCACATGTGTGGTGTCAATATTTAATACTACTGGCAAAACAGATTAATGGCCTTCTACGCAGTGCTGGCCGCCTTTAGGCATTAAATAATAATAAGGATAATGTAAAAAAGGAAACTATATGAAAAAAAAGGGTAATAAACAACGAAGTTATTAAATTAGATGGGCTTAGTTCACTCATAAAAAATGTCGCTCCA
The DNA here is from genome assembly GCA_947579605.1 of Athripsodes cinereus. NCBI lineage: Eukaryota > Metazoa > Arthropoda > Insecta > Trichoptera > Leptoceridae > Athripsodes > Athripsodes cinereus. Next base: position 16,729,809 of record OX388306.1, on the reverse strand, counting down.
AAACTTTGTTCAGCAATTTACGCAATTAAAAAGATAAGAGAGACCTGTGGTGTGGAAGCTGCAATTTTTGTTTTGCAAAAGAGAGTAATTAGAACTCTTCTTAGTATGAAATCTAGGGAATCTTGCAGAAATGTATTCAGAGAGCAAGGAATATTAACCATGCCATCACTCTATATTTATGAGTGTATAAGTATATGTTATGCAAAGAAACATTTAGATAACACACCACTTAATGAAAATTTTCATAATTATAATACGCGATTAAAACATAAAATCAGACCAGTAGAACACAGGCTCTCTAAGTTGGTCCGTAGCTTTTTGTGTCTAGTGTAAGACTATACAATAAGCTTCCGGATACAATTAACAGGACTTCACAGCCAGAATTTAATTTGAAATCGTTCGACTATATGCAAAAAATTGCCTAAAAACAGGTGTTTACTCCAAATTTTAACTTTTAAACTACGTACGAACCAATAAACTACGAAGCATTAAAAAAATACTGTCTCTCTTTTTGCGGTAAGTGAAAAGGGAGATAAAGAAATGAAGTATATTTCACTCATTATCTATACACCACTTGGTCACTAACACACGTAAATATAGTTAATATTATGTCCGAAAAACTACGAACATTAAAAAATCACTGTCTCTCTTTTTGCGGTAAGTGAAAAAGGAGATAAAAAATGCGAAACCGGCGAAAATAAAATCTAGTTCGAATATAAATTTCCTTAAGTTTCGTATAATATTACTTTTTCTATGGAAAAAATACTCGAATACGGGTGGTGCCGCAAGTATCATAGTTCCGATAATAGTGCATCTGCAATGGGTTTGAGTATTCAAATATTATCATTGTAGTCGTGAATAGTGAAATAATAAAAAGGGTCATGTCATTTTAAGCATTCTTAAAAAAATCACGATAGTGAAGAAAGAGACTTTCTAATGAATTTACTTAAATATTATGAACGATTTTTGTTATTATAATAACAAATTTGGCGATCAATCTACTATTTTGGCAATCAATCTATTTATTTTATGGTCAAATGTATTTTTTGGTGGTCATACCGAAATATTTTGACGATCGGATTTTAATATTTGTAGGTAATAATTTTGATGTTAGTTTCATTTATTTGATGATATTTATTTTATATTTTGATGATCGGAATATGAAATATTTGGTGATATTGTTTTGGTGTTAATTTTACTTTTTTGATTATCGTTTTATTTTTCTGATGGTCGGTGACTAGGATCAAAAATATTATTTGATGATCATTTATATAATACCGAATAAGATGTAGCTAATTTATTTTTTCTTAACATTCGTAATGACTCTTTCGTCATTTTAAATAATGAAAAAATTAAAATAAAACTATAAATCAGTGTATTTAGTATATTTCTGATTTAATACTAATACTCACAAAAATAACAAAATGTTGCTATGACAACAATATTGACATCGGTGAATGTCATTCTGAGGAGTTCATACACAAAGTTACCTACATCAACTCTAGAACATTGAAACTAAGAAAACAGCATACCTAAATAAATTTGGTGAATTCTTTGCAGAGTAGGTACCGGCAGCAATTTAGATCCCTGATACCGGATATATTTCTATGTATTTGTATTATTTTATCATAGTCTTTGTAAGGTATACGAACTGTAATTTAGTGTTAAGAGCATATTTTCTGTATTCATCTTTTAATAATTGGATATTAGCTGGCACTTTGCGTTTATCATTAGAAAAGAAATATGTTGCAACTAATAAGCAAAAAGAGAAATAGGCGGATATGATGAGGTCAATCTACAGTTTTATTAAGTACACAAACAAGTTCACCAACATAAATTAAAAATAAAAAAATACTAATTTATTTGAATTAATTATATAAAACACTTATTTGTAGTGTTTAAACTGTGACTTTTTATTGATTAAAAGTCACAGTGGATATAATATAAATAAGTGATTTATTTGTAAGTAATTCAACATGAATTTCCACCGAGAACCGTCGGTTGAAAATATCAACTTCACTGATTTATTTTACTTCATTCATAGTTAAATATTTGTGAAAAATGGATCGGTGTGCCTTTACTTGTGAACTCCTCATCTATAGTACTGAACACTCATTCTCGTATTCGTCGATTCGCATTTTGACAGACATGGAAATAAATATTATTTAGGTATATTAAGTTATAATGTTTTTTTTTATGAAAAAAAAAACATTTATATAGGGATTACTTGATGACACATATAAAAATATGTTTCCTTGGTAAAAATCAAGTAATCTAGTGCTGTAATTATGTAGTTTCAAGCATAAAACCATCTCTATTTTTTAATAATTTTAAATAAATAATCAGACGCAGATTCAACAGCGTGCCGACTCTTTGCCGAACTAAAACCGAACCTTCAACCTTCGGCTGGCCGAACTAAAACCGAATTTTGAGTTCTACGGAAATTTTCATAAAAACTTTCCCGCAAGCGGAAAATTTAAAATGAAAATTTCAAAATATATATAACACATCACGCTATTATAATCATATGATAAATTATTCAATTAAAATTGTTTTAAATATGTTTTCCTTATTCGAACTTGACGAACTAAAAATTATATTTTCTTATGTGCACGTCACAAATCCCATTTTTTTCGCATATTAAAAAAAATACGGCTAAATATTACCCAAATTTAAGAAAAATAAGTTTTTTCTAAAGCATCCTTGGAGCTAAATTTACTTCATCATTTATGTAACCTCTAAGATGATTGTCTTAAAATACCTCTGCTACCTAGTCGTGATGAAATTTCGGAAGGTGTTTTTCAATCGATAATTTCTACATGAATCTCTCGGTTATTTTTTTTATTATTATTAAAAATACATTAAAATATGTTCAAATTTTGATATTATCAAAACAAACAGTAAAAATATCATCTCGATCACGAAAATATTGCAATTAATTAATAATCAATGTTGAAAAATGGTTGCGTAAAATCATGTGACAATTTCGAGTTCCCTACCTATCAAGGGCTCTTAAGTGCAATGATGTATTGATCTTCCGGAGAGGGGTGAAGTCGTATCTGGTTGATAAATCGTTTTACTCTATTGACGAAATGATAAATGAATAATATTTCCTCATTGAATTAATACATATTTTAAAATTTGACGATGTGGGTCCAGACTCTTTACATCTGTGACTACATAAAATTATTTAATTTAACTTTAATTGTTTCTTTGATTGACTGTATTTGAAATTATGATTAATTATATAAAATGTATATATGACGAGTCCAAGTGCCTCCATAATAGGGGCCTAGGGACAATAAGAAACAATAAAACGCTGCGCTCATTTCGGGAACAGTTATCAGAGCTACTTCTTTATGAGCTATATCCTCTATTAGGCCCGAAATGAGACTTTATGGACGGTTTCAGCGGCATTGTTTCCAGTAGGTGAATTGATCTTTTTGACGTATCTCATTGATCTCAAGATAAGTAATAATTGATAGCTGAGATACGACAACACGTTCAAGCATTTTTGTCAGAAAAGGTATATTGGAGATAGGCCTATAATTAATTACCTGACTCGTTGGCGTATAGTGTGTTATTTTTTAGTACTAGTGGAGTGACTTGGGATTACATCTACAGTATGGGACTTTTTCTTGAGATATGGAGAGGTTGAATATTACGCAAGCGACGACGGGAATAGAGTGTCAAGTGTGTCCAACAATCATCCCATCCTCCCATCTCCACAATCAAGTGTGATGTGGAGATGGGATCCAACTCGCCATGTTTGTTGGGACAGTTGTTTATTGTCCTTCGTAGGTACAATTTTGTCATAAATTCTAAATTTAGATAAAGTAGATGAGCAGTTTCTTGCGTCTACGAGGTAATTGGCAATTTGTGGAGGACGGGATGACAATATAGCTTGGATCTTGTATATTAGTCCATCCATCTGCATTCTTTTTGGGATAAACAAAAATATTGAAAAAACAATATTCAATCTATCTTGTACTTGAATCATGAAGTACTACTTTTAAAATAAATTGTTTTACATACGGTGCGAAAAAGTAGAAGCCCTATTCTATTGCCAGAAGAATTCATAAGAGGTATTCAAACTACGCTGGTATCTAACAATGTTGCATGACTTGTATTTGTGTGTAAAAGAAGTTATTGGAATTCAGGAGCTCGTTGGTTAATTTTTTAACATCGTGCAGGAACCTACTTATATTTTATTAAGTGTATATGACATTTCAACTAGTTGCATATTTGATAACGTTATTAAAATGTCGGCATACCTAAAGTAAAACTGGGCGATATTTATGCATACAAGTATTATTATATCGATTGATAAACAAAGTGTACAATAATTTAGATCCATGCCTACCATCGCGATTTTTTTTCCATAATAGCTCCCTATAATAAACACACTGGTCGTCTTCTCCACAAAAACAAAAGATTCATGAGGTGGGCTGGTGGGAATACCTCATCAATGAATTGAAGATATTTAAGAAATGAAACAAAATAATATACGGTAACTTCACCTGTGACTTTTATTAATCTGCGAATTGGCTATTGGAAGTTTCTGCTCTCATCGTCAGGCCTTCTTTTGCCTGGCGATGAAAGTCGCTTTGGAAATTAAAATATTAATAAAAGTCACCAATGGAGTTACTATAATTATAATATCTTGTTTGATTTTTTTAATTAAAATGAACCAAGAACCGTCGGTCGATAAATTAAACTTTGAAGATACCCACATATAATAATTATAGGGTGTACCTACATATTCAATATTATTATTATTCTCTTTAAATTTCTTTTGCACATCATTACAGCTTTTGGCCAATGCGATCTGCAAAGAGATACAATTTATACATAGCAACACAATATTCATAACAACAAAATAAGAATAAACAAAAACAAACAAGCAAACATAAAATAATATGTATTATAATTATTTATTTTCAGGAATACAATTAAGAGATGCGGCCATTCGCTTTTTAGGAACGAACTAGGATTTTGATGTTTAGATATATATTACTTAGGTGTTTATAAGTTGTCCCCGGTGGGCCTAGTCAAAACACATTAATTAAGCGTTACGTTTTCGTTTCGTTTTCGTTCAAACGCGGACGACTTTGCGAGAACGTGTCAATTTTCGGAGCTAAAATACACAAGTAGCTCCGAAAATTGTCGCGTTCTCGCAACCTCGTCTTGTTTGAACGAAAACGTACCTAACGCTTAAATGTGTTTTGACTAGGCCTACTAGTGTAGGCATTTATACGAGTAAGTACATAGCAATGCAAGTTGTTTGGTGGATAGGTATATTTTTAAATGGGATGTAATGGGAGGTAATGGTTGAAATACAGGAAATGAATTTAAATCGACATAGTCCATCAAAATATAGTCCATCCGGGTTAGTTGGAAGACATCGCATTTTAGCGATAAACTCGCCCTCTGAGCATTGAATTGTATAAATGATATTTTCTATGTTAATTTAATATTGTAAACAATGTACAGTGAAGAATAAAATAATAATAATAATAAAATAGTCTCAGCCTCTCTACAAATACTATTATACTTTCATTATCAATCACGACATATCCCACAAGCGGGGTAGCCAGCAGACTAGCTGCGTGTAATAAACATGCAAGCTGTATTCTCCGTGCTAAAAAATAGGACAGCAGGATGGGTGGCAAACCTCATCGCTAACACGGTACCTATAGTATAAATTACAATAAATTGCAGTAAGATAAATAGCTAATGAAGAAAAAGGGGGATGGGATGGGATGGTCGTGGATTCCATTAACACGGTTCTTAAATCACTTGCAAATGAGTGGATGGCCTCGAGAAGAAAACAATTGAATATTTCCGGCTTGTGCAATCCCAATATTATACATAAGTAGTATGCGTTAGAGGTTAGTCAATGTACGTATAATCTCTTACCTCAATGGTTGGTCAAGGTTTTTTCACACAACAAAACTTAAGACGAATACTAGTGAGATACATACATATCTATCTACTAGTAATTGACTCACTAATAATGACATAGTAATAGATTTAACGACGGATTACAAAATAATTATACATCGACATAGGCGTACCCAGGGTTAGGGAAAATTGGCGCAGCTTTCCCCTCCACTCCCCCTAGGATCTCGCAAATATACGGAAAGTAAACAAAATTTGTATCGCAATAATGGAATAGTTATACTGTATTCGTAAAATTGTTGTTGACATGGAAAGCAAGCTGCCCCTCTTAGACGTTATACTAAATTATAAAATATTATGGTGGTTCGTGAAATATTTCAAATTTTTATACTAGAATGAAAACGTGGCGAGCGGGGCAGAAGGTTGAAATCAGCCCTACAGGCTCCCCTCGATAGTACCTCCGGTGTGGACAAAAAGTGGACAATTCGGATAAATGGAAGTCCCCATATTTCTGTGTTCAGAAAAGTTGTAACAATCAAAGCTATTGCCTCTACCCCTCCCCCCCTCAATCTAGAGCAAACCCCTGGGTACGTCCATGTGCGGAAATGCAATTTTAAAGTTTTAAAACGTTATTTTAAAAGATTTGATCGCCTAGCACAGATTGTTTCACTTTGGATGATCATCAGAAGTGTCAAGGTTAAAGCTGTTCATCGAATGTGAACGCATCTATTCATATAGGTGAGTATAGAATATAGAATCTTTGGGAACTAATTATTTGATCGGCTATTAATCCATTCGTTCGGCAAGAAAAAATCAGCATTTAAGTCATTTGCGCAGCAAACAATATTTTCATCGGCAATAAATAAAAAATAATCGCAACACTTGTTTTACAAACAAACTTGGTTATATCAGCAAATTAACAAATTTTAACAGCTTAATAAATAATCGCACAACAAAATAATTAATTGACCAGCAGAATTGTTAATTGAGGAGCAGAATTATTATTTGAGCAGCAGAATTATTATTTGAGCAGCAGAATTATTGTTTGACCGGCAGAAAATATTAGATAAACAATATTTTTCACACACCGATTTACCTTCGGATCCACATGAAGTTTTTGTGATTTTTTTCCAAATTAATGATGACTACGAAAATAATGCCAGTTTCCGATTTGCTATATTGACGAAATATCTAACTGAAATGTCGAAAAACGCTAGAATCGTTGCTAGATGCTAGGTACATATAAAATCACATAAAAAGATGCTACATACATGGATTTATTATTTGAACAAGATTAAAAATTTAGCTTTCACAAGTTTAATTAAAATTACCTCACAGTTTGCTGCTCATTTATTGATTTTGCTGCACAAATAATCATTATGCTGGTCAAATAATAATTTTGCTGGTCGATTAAATTTAGAGTTTTACAATATCATATTATTTGCAATACAAATATAATTTTCTCGCTGGGCATAAGTAGCTTATCAAAATGATATATTTGTCGACAGAATACATTTTTCTGCTGAACAAAACTTCAATATTATGCTGATCGTTTAAATGATAGCCATAATATAAATACTTTTGTCTTGCTTTCCCATACGTAAGTGGCAGCTTAAAAGTAGACTTTTATTTAATATTTATGTAAGTATTAGTTAAATATGGCTCATATAAATGTTTTGAAATTTCACATTACCTACATATTTTATTGAAGAGAGACATAAATAACTGAAAAAGGTGAAAACGCCTTTAATGGCATTCATGTGAAAAATAGTTTTTTCATGATGACCTGTATATTACAGGTAATTCACGCAGGTAATTCACTGGCTTCCCCATTTATGGGTAGTGGCGTGATGATATAAATAAGTTATTAGGTTTTATTGTGATTAAATAACTCAATCTACTAGGCGACCAAAACACTCAAATACACATTTGTATGAAATTAGGGCTGTTAAATCATTTCGCGGAGTGAACCGATAGAGGGCATGCACTTTGAGTATTCGATAAAAGTTTCATCACGTGAAAGATAAATAATATGAAAATTAAGATAACACACTACAAGCCACTCTCTGTCTATGGGCAATGCATTTTGAGCACATGCGTCTCGCTGAAGGAACTTCAAAAACGCTCGGCTTCATTCGGGATCCCTCGGTTCAGCTCGGAACTAGCTAGTAATACAGTACTAACTACTAGCGCTAAGTACTATGGTACATTGTTGTACAATACATGAGTATGAGTAAGAATTCGTCGGTAGCCTGGAGGTAGAGTCTTGGGCTTGTGAACAAGGGGTCCGGGGTTCGATCCTAGGTGCCGGCATACTTCCCTATCACGACACAAGCTTTTAGTTTAGTGTGAAAGGTGTATAAGGTTGTATTTGGGTTTATAACAAAACCCAGATAGGTATATCTTTAAAAAAAAAAATGTGGATCAATGGTAAGGGAAGTGAAGTGCAGTAGTATACGTTAATATACACGTGTTTTTAACACTGTGACCGGTGTTAAAAACAAAAAAAAATGGCTAAAAGGGGGGTATTAGGAAGCATGGCCATCCTCGGCCTACTTGGTTGGACCACACTGACCAGATCCTTAAGGACGATGACGTCAGAAGTAGGAAAAATAGAAGGGCATGTTTGAGGAACTGTATGAATGTGATGGAAGTGAGAAGTGTGCCAAGACCGACTTGTTTGGCGGTCTATCCTCTCTGCCTAACCCTCAGGGAACAAGGCGTTATGGGATAGATAGATATAATGATATATCTATTATTATAATTAAAAACAACAGAACTCGACACATGTAAACCATCCCCTCTTGTCGTCATCATCCATACTAAACTCGAGAAAAAATCTTGTTTTTCAGGTAAAACGCATGCTTTTAAATTAAAGTCGGTATTCATACACGATCTATGTAAGAAAATGCAACATAAAAAACGTGCACATGGTTTACCCGAAAAGCAAGAAATGGCGCTATATTATCACCGCGAAAATGAACATCATAGTTAGAACTTGTCGCCCTACCCTGTCCAATTATGTCAACAAAACAATCAAATAATCAATAATATTGATTCATATTATGAAGTCATCAAAGATCAAACTGTCAAATTGATAAATCCGAGCACAGATTATCACCCGAGGGAACCCGAACGAAGCCGAGCGTTTTTGAAGTTCCTTCAGCGAGACGCATGTTTTTGAGCTACCTACATACATCCATGATTTTGAGTTGTCATCTATGTATTTTTCTCATAGATGAAATTTTAGCATAGAAATTAGAAAATACTGGAGCGTTCGGGAATTGTAGCGGTTGAGAATTCATTTCATGAAAGTAAAAGTATAGAAACTAAATATTTAGCTGATAGATACCGCAATTATTCATCATGTCTCTATTCGGTTCACTTTTAAACGATTTTGACGAAGATCCTTTCTTCGGGTGAGTGCAATTTGATGTTACATGTGGGACATTGACATGGGTGTTTTGTTTTCGACAATGATTTTTTTTTTATTTCACAGGGCGCACTTACGGCAAATGAGGCAAATGAATAATATGATGAACTCACTGTTTTCCGATCCTTTTGGAATGATGGGTAACATGGGGGGTCCTCTGTCTATAATGGGGTCAAATCACCACCCTCACTCATCAATGATGCCACTTATGCCACAAATGAATATGAACATGAATATGAATAGACTCTTGTCAGGTAATACACACATATTTAATGAATGCTATTACATATCAGTTAATATCCACCGACTGCTATTAACAAGAAAGGATGTGCCTATTGAATAATGTGCAATTTTATATTTGTCATTTATATTTTGTGTTTTTTTTACTGGTAGAACTGCACAATCGATTTGTCATAAAATCAAAAAGAAAATTTTATTGATCTAAGGGTTAAATAATTTAGTTATTGAAAGAAGGATAAGAAGTGAGGAGGAGCTTTTTCGTGCTGCCTAGAATTTCTCTCAAGTTGTCATCAAAGTTGGGAGGACCCGACAAGACGCATAAAGAAGAAAACTATAATTATGATGAGTTTGGATTGAGAACAATGCCATTCCAACATGATATCATTTGTATTAAAGAGAGTTTACAGTACAACCATCTTTGAGGGTAATTTTGTGTTAACAAGTGTGTCTAGCGCCCGTATTCACCAAGAAAAACTGAGCGTTCGATCAGCTCAAATTACGATCAACGTCAAAATTGGTATTCACCAACATATATTAGGCTCCCTCAGTGTGATTTGAGTGAAAATTTCCCTCAAATTTGATCGGCCAATTGAGGTGGATTAACTTTTGCTCAGCGTCGATCTGTCAAAATTATTCTATAATGTCCGCCATACTTGTTTCGTACTGTTGGCGTTTTATTTACAATTTATTGAATATATTTTTGTATGCGGCATGTAATAATTTTATATATAAATGTATATTTATAAATAAATTATTTAATTAATTAATTTATTTATTTATTTATAATAACATATACGGCACAAGGCCATTAAACATATACAAAAAAATCACAAATAGTTCGATGCAATACAACAATCCTTTCAATCGCAGTCGCTCTTTCTTATCACACATAAAAGGCACCGTCAACGTAGGTCAAACTTCTGGGAACCATAAAAGACAGCTCGCTAACTTTTGAGAAGCACATTAGTTCTCTTATCAGTGCTTGTTTCTTTCAGCTGCGGCAAATTGGGATGATAAAAAGGTGTCTCACATTAGATGCTAAGAAGTCACTAATTGTGGCTCTGGTAATATCCAGACTAGGCTATTGTAACAGTATTTTAGTGGTATTACCTGCTTGTCAGATCGATAGGCTGCAATCAGTTTTGAAGTCCGCAGCACGTGTTATCTTTGGAGTACAAATGTGTACACGTATGACTCCACTTTTAAAGGAACTTCATTGGCTACCAGTGGAGACTATGGATTGCCTCGCGAGCGTAGGCAAGATGCAGATCTTAAGACATTCAGAAAGGATATAAAAACCTTTTATTTTACTAATTACTATTAAATATTGTTTTCTGTTTTATATTCTTGACGTGGATACATATTGTATCCAAAATATTTAATTTAATTCAACATAATGTGTCTTCTGACATGGATGCTGTTGTGTATCCGAGATTCTATATGATGTGAATGTAATGTCCTAGAATTGATGAATTGTACAGTATCATTGAGGTGCTTTGGCACGTTAAAGACACTTTTATGTTGTCTAATAATAATAATTATAATAGTTCTACTTTCGACTAAACATGTTACAGAGTACTTACTAAACAACATGAATACTTTTTTATTTATTTATATTCTAAACAGCTTATGCCTTTTACAAATAAATATAAACAAATACAAAAATAATAAAAAGATTTTTATTTATAATTTTTCATATTGTACATGTCTATGTTATAAAATACCACGGATAGTATACAGTTCAATATTGCAAGGAATTAAAATTATTTCTTGATGGTGAATTATTGTGTGTTTTAGTTATATACGGAGTATTTCAGTTATTTTTCTATCCTTGTTTATAATTTCTTTTTAATTTTAACCTCGCCGGCAAACTACTTTGACAACAATGCATGATTTGATTAAATGCTAGCTGTCAAATCGACTGCTATCAAAGTAATATCTGTTTAAGTTCAAGTCTTGATTTTGTATAAATAAAGGCATTTATAAATATTTAAAAAAATATACACATAATTTTTTAAATGATACATATATTTTAAATGATACATATATATATATCAAAAATATACTTTTTAGTTACTTTAATGGCTGTTTCCGTAAATAAATGTCAGTTTCATTTCATAATATTTACATTGTATCCATGGATACACACGATCAAATTCGACTCAGCTAAGCATTGTAAATTTTTGTTGGTGAATACCTATCTACGTTGAGGAATGCTGAGGGAGGTATTAAGCTGATCGTTTGCTCAGTTTTTCTTGGTGAATACAGGCGTAAGTAAATGTAATTACATCAGAAAAACTTTGGACAGCCATACTGTAAAATGACATTTGTTAACACAGTGCAGATTTCCTTCAACATAAATATGGGAGCAATTCTATATCACAAGAAATCTGACTAAAAGTTTTTTTAGATTGTGTAGTAATTTACTGGAAGAAGATATGTTACAATATGTTACAGTGATGGCCAATAAAGTTTTATTTATTTGTTTATTCATGTGCAGGAGGATTAGATAATTCATACATGCCTCCATCCAGATCCTCATACAGCAGCAGTACATTTGTTATGTCTAGTGGACCTGATGGACGCCCACAGGTAGAATCAGATTCAAGTATATTATATTTTATTGTTTGGTGTCATGTACATTTAGTTTTTATATTTCAGTTCTTTTTTATGTTATTCTTTAAAACAATATAAAATTTAATATACTAGGATGAAATGCTGTGGCGAGATTATCGCTTTGTGATTTCTTCCATCTAACCAGGTCTAATATTCTTTATACAATGATTCAACAATTAAAGTGACAATAAGCAAAGTGCTTTTTAGAGAGAAAGAAGGATATCTCCTGTGTCTTTAAATTTATCTACTTATGAAAAAAGATGTAATGTTTTTTCAAAGATTGTTGTAAAAGTTGATAACTGAATAATCTTCACAATGCAAGTATATGGAATGGTAGATAATCTTTCCATTCTATTTAAGGTTTTATTATGTTTGGTTTATTAAAATTATGTAATCAAATACCATATCTATATTATTTTTACTTTTATGCTTCTGTCTCAAAATTATTAGGATTGAGTTTACATTATATAAAATGCTTTTTAAATTTTAGTAATCATGCATGAATTTTTTATGTCGCACATTTTCATTTTTATGAACATTGGTTACGTATAATTGTGTTCCTAATTATAAATAATCATTCTGATGTAGCCAGTATAGATGTTATTATTATTTCAGGTTTACAGTGCGACCAGCAGCACACAAGTAGGACCTGGAGGTGTAAAGGAAACTAGAAAGACAGTACAGGATTCCAGAACTGGGACAAAGAAAATGACCATTGGTAAGTTTCGTACTCCAATTATTTATTTTTTTAAAGTGAGGCTTGTTTTATAAAATGTTTTTGTACGTAATTTTATTGTCAAATATCATATCTAATGCTTAATTGGATATGTGGAGCGAATGTATAATGAAAAGGATGTATCTATATGAAAGACGGGGTCTGAAAAAGCATGGACGTTCAAGAACTAAGTGACTTGATCATATGGATCAGATTCTCACCGTCGCGGCGTATTGAGTAAGAGAAATCGGTGCTCATGTGCGAGAAATTGTTTGAATCTTGAAGAAGTAAAAAAGCATATAGGTATAGAACTGTGTGGTATTTTAGTTTTATTCTAAAAAGTTGTGCACAAGTATATTTTACATTAATTTGCAGGACACCATATTGATGATAGAGCCCACATCATTGAAAAAGTTGTGCACAAGTATATTTTACATTAATTTGCAGGACACCATATTGATGATAGAGCCCACATCATTGAAAAAGAACAGAATGTCCGTTCGGGAGATTTAGAAGAGAGACAGGAGTTCATTAACATCGATGAAGAAGAAGCAGATGAATTTAACCGGTAAACCAGTGCAAACCAACTATTGCAATGTGGTATTTTATGTGATGATATAATATCTAACTTATCAATAGAGATCATTCTTTTCATTCAGTTATACCATCATGGCATCTCCCACAAGATGACATAACTCTTATAAACAGAGACCATTTTTTTTTCATTCATGCATATCAACACAGTATATCCCACGAGTGGTGATCATAACAAGCTGTTGGTCCTCTGTCTTTTATGCGCTAATAAAAGTTAAGATTACAGAGACCATCAAAAAATTTTTGTCATTTTTAAAATAAATGTTTTATTACGTCATTAAAACCAGTATTTGAAATGATAATTCATTAAACAAATACGAAATTTAAAAATTCAACGAATTTAATGTTGTAATCAATGTATTTTTATTTTGAATATGCATATTGTTATGGACTAAGGGACAATCAAAATATCATTATCAAAGTAAAGACTGCATTCTTCACCGGTGCCTTTGATATGATCTAAAGATTTTAAGTACCAGCAAAGTAAAATAATCTTAAATCATCGGTGTATGACAAATCAAGTTTTTCTATTGTTTTATGTACAGAGAATTTGAAGGCCGTGTGACGGGATCCAGTGCACCAAGCAGAAGACAGCTCCCTGCTCTACCTGCCCCTCCCACATCTTCACATCACTCTCCATCACACAGGTAACTAACCACACACAAAACATACAGACACACACACAACATTTACATTATAATTATGTTTACATTCATTTTGATTTTATATCTCTTATTATTAATTTTTTCAATATTTTTATATGTAATATTTTTACTATTTTCAAATTTTTTGTACATAATGATTTGTACTTCTGTATGAAGTATATTATCAGCTCTTTTGAATATTGTGATTAGATTAAGTATTTATATTTTAAATTTACCTATTTTATATTGCATCTGTTACATATTTATTTAAATTATTTTGTATTTCTCTTACTTCCTTAGCGTTTCAGATATTTTCACATATTGTGTTTAGTTAGTTTTACTCTATGCACCTTTTATTTATTATTGCCTTTTTAATCACATTATTTATCTATTATTATCTGAGGTGGGCACAGTTAATGAAAAATTCATTTTCATCATCCGTTAGTCAATGCTTTCAGGACCATATGGTTTCCACAAGTAATTTTAAAATTCATCTTTTATATTTTATCAAAGTTAATCAATAATTAATTGTATTTTCATTTTGACAAAATAAACCAAATATACAATTAATTACTATGGTTTTGGATTAAATGTATCTGAAAATATTTTCCTTGGTGTTTAAAAGGACTCAAAACACAGTAAATATTAGTTTTATTAACTATGTAGTAATATCTGTAATCGGTTAAAATGTTAATTATATTAATTTTTAACAATATTTTGGTGTTTTTAACACAACAATTTTATAAAAGGTAAATACCTGCAATATCATTTATCAATGAGTAGTGGATTTGAAGTTAGTGCCCAGCTCTGATTACTATTTTGAAATCTGTGACCTCTCCTGTCACATTGGATAGAAGTTGTTTTTTGCAAAATATTTTATTTATTGTAAGTACCATGTAAAGTAGTGTTAGTAGTATAGGTACATGTAGTTGTGTATGTATAATAGTGTGATGGCATGTAGTAGGAGAGAGAGAGACTCTTCGACTCGGCGTCCATTGCATCGTCTTTCTGCAAGTCTACTTGCCCTGCCAGCCTCGCCTCGTACTCACAGGTAAGTGTTTGCTTCTTCATTCTAATACTATTATATTATATTTCTTCTAATGCTTCCCTCCACATTTCATTTTCTTCTTTACGAAATTCCCCCGACTTGTGAGATTTCCGGGCATAAGAGGGAGTCCTCGATATCTAGTGTTTACATATTTTCCCCCTATAAGTTGTATGTATTTGGCATTATTTCTCTTTAAGTACTTTTACAATATTTTTCCTTATGCTATATATATATACTTCTTATTATATTTTTATTTTGTTTGTAAGGTTTCATTCTCTTCAGTAGTTATTTAATGTTAGTTAGAACCACAGTAGTACACATAACAACATAAACACTGTATTTTAAGAGATTTTTTTTCATTGTTGCAATATTTTGACTTTTTTTGTGTTTATTTATTATAGTATTTTTTATGTTTCATAAGTTACATAATTAAAAAAAATTCAAGTTGTATCAACAATGTAATGTAAATGAATGGATCAAATACGGAATACACATTTAAATTTATTTATAAGTATTTGATCGGTTGCTAGAGATTACTGTAAGGCAATAAACCCACTTTTTGTACAATTAACTTATGGTGCAATTTTTTTTTATATATTTTTATATGATGCTGTTGTTTGATTACAGTGTTGGTGCCTCTGCTAGACACACATATGGATCACTGCATCCACAGAGAACCAAGCAGAGGGGCTCCAAACATCATCACACATCAGACTATTAAACACTAGATGTTCTCGAAAGTTGACTGTACATAATATTATATTTCATAAATACATACCTTACTATTTATATTACTGATGTCATGTGTTATTATAACTGCATAGACTAAACATTGACAAATCCATCTCAAGTGCAATCAGGTACATTGGCTGAGACAAAATTACATTGTGTGCCTTTACATTCATTGTGAATAATACTGTAACTAGTCGTATTGTAGACTGTTGGGAAACATTGGCATTATTGCATCAATTTCATAAAGACATATAGGTACATCTTAGAAGACAGTAATAAGTTCTATTACAGAATATTAGGTATATATAATGTAATATTGATAAAAAGCTTTATTGCACAAAAAAACAATAGTAGAAAAAACATGATGTAAAAACATGAACAAATAAATTTGTGCAATGGGCGAGTTTATTTAAGCGCGATTTCTTCCAACTATATATTAATCTCTTGACAACAAATTATTATTCAATAGGTGATGGCTGCAAGGGAAGAACAGTAAGTATAATTTGTCATTTAATTATACCTTAATAGATGGCAATATAAGATATTGAATTGTAATAATTGTCTTGGCATTCACTTAGCATATATCTAATTGATAATTATTCAGAGTAAAAGGGAAGTTCGAGTAGCCCCTGACAGCGGGTACCTCTGGATATCGAAATATGTCGCCAATTATTATGGTACTTACCTTAATATGGTCTAAAAATTATATTTAAAAAAATCACGGGAGTGCACCGAAAGAGTTGTATGTACATTTTTCAAAATTTGACGAGAACTATAACATAACATTTATAGGCAGTTCATACAGATCAAGCTAGTCCCAAATTCGGAATAGAATCTTGTATTATAGGTACTAACGCGACGATACACATATATATATATATATATATATACAATATACCAACAACAAACACATACAACATCCAAACCTAGGACATTGAAGAGAGACTCACCTGACACCTGTGAATATCTCAGGAGTCATAGACTCTTTTTTATCCAGATCTTGGACAATTGGAAAAAGGCTATTCTTCAATTTGCCCTGGACAGGAATTGATCTTGGGGCCTCGTGACTCAAAGGTAAAAGTTACCTGTGTGTCACAGCAGGCGTCACTTTTCAACAATATATTTACGATAATTGGAAGGCTAAATAACATGATTTGTCTTAGAAAATGCTCAGAGGTACCTGCCCAGTTTTTACATGCCGATTTTAAATCAACTTGAATTTGACTGAAAATTTGTGGATATTATAATTTACAATTAATTTATGAATTTCTCTATTTGTTTGCTGAAAAAATATGAACTAGAATATGCTTGAAATGTGTGATGTCATCTAACCTTTGTGTTTCACCTAATATTTTTGTGTCGTTTTCCTATACAAATGAGAGTTGCAAAAAAGCATTAAGTATAAGGTCAATATGGCTCATAAAAAAGGTGTTCTGAAATTTCATATCTTCTCTTATTGAAAAAATAGCAGAAAACATTAATTATACATAGTTAGTTGGTATGAGCAAAAAGATAACGTGATGTATTCACAAAAATGGAAAATAAGAAAATTTTATAAAACAATGGCTCTGTCAAATGTGTAAGCCAAAGCTAAAATCATACATAATTTCTCTTTGATTCATTGTTTCTAGGGAAGGTAAAAACTACGCACTCATGCTTATGACTATAATTATTTGCAGTGATGCTGAAAACATATCATTTTAAGTTATATTGTGGTTAAATAACATAATTTACCAAATCTACGAAATTGAAGCTGTCAAGTTAGTTCGTAGAGCGCACCAACAGAGGGCATACATTTCACTTTCGAAGCGTATTCAGAAATGTTATTTTTATTTGCATTTAAAGTAAGTGTCCAGGTCTAAGGAACTTCCCTTATTACATAAATTATAAGTACCTATAAGAATATCAATGTAATTTATGATTATTCATTCTAAATTTATAAATTAAGTACTTCTGATTATGTGTTACTTTGATTTTTTACTTTGATCTAAATATTTTTTTGTTGTGTAGGGGAAAAGGGGGTAATGGGAGTCACTTAAGCAAGATATAGAATAAAACACACAATTTTTACTTTATCTTTATTCTAATCAACTTTTTAAGTATTTTAATCATTACACTATCAGTCTCAGACAGTTTCATTACCTTTGGAATTATATATTAATTAACATTAAACTTTAAAAAAAAAACATCTTTGACCACCATTGTCCATATCTGAGGGTAATTATAGTCACTATGGGGACAATGAGAGTAAACTCAGCCTAACAATTGTCACATACGTAACCTTTTGGCGAGTCCCATCCTGTGCAACTAGCGTGTGCCCATAAGCCACAAGAAGTGCATCTGTACCATAACTCATTGTTGCGACCAAATTCATCACATACCAAACATTTATTCAAATCGTCGTCTTCATCATCGTCACATATCTGATTAAGACTAATCTGATTCTGAAGAAGTGTTTAGATCTTGAAGTACGCGCCTTTTGGCCTTATTCGCTATATTTTTCTTAGGTTTCTGCTTCTTGCTAGCTTTCGGCATAAGGTTTTTTCCTTTTGCTGCTCTAGATGCTTTCTTATTTTCTTTTTCAACAAGGCTTTCTTTGACGGGTGTTGATGTCATAAATTTGGGTGTTGCTTCATTCGTCCTTTTCTTATGGGCTTATCAGGAATCATTTTGATAGGTAATGGAAGCAGATCTTCAATATTGGAATTCAATATTCCAGGAACTAACGTTGCTGATGAAGTCGATGGTATTGAATCAACTGCTATGGATGATATTGATGGCATATGATGTATTTCTGCAGACGATATAGATTGTGTTAAATTCGTTGTAACCGATGAATTACACGGCATTGGATGTATTGTTGCAGATGATGTAGATGGTATTGGATCTGTTGGAGCAGACGTAGATGGAATGATGATTGAGGTATCTTGAATAATTACTTCAGGTTGGGTTAAGACTTCAGCTGCGGTAAAATCTTCTTCAGAAAAATTATTCGGATTATATGGGACAATACCTGATGCCCGGAATCCTGATTCACCTTTATTTATAGATGCCACGATAGAATATGCTCTATTTAAAATAGCCGCCACGTCGTATGGAGTTATTTTCTCTGCAAGGCAATTTTTTAAAAATAAATCGCACTCCTTTTTGTATATAGCTTTAAGAGGACCAAAAAATGTGAGATCTAATGGCTGCATCCTGTGGGATGTATGTGGAGGCAGTGACAGCATATGTATATGATTTTGTTTACAAAAATCATAAATCATCAAAGAAGTATGACTGGCGTGATTGTCAAGTATTAATAAAACAGGCGCCTGTGACGATGGCTTGGTATACATGGCAAAGTGTTGCAGCCACTCAAAGAATAGATGTTCATTAATCCACCCATTATCTGAACATTTGTATATAGCTCCTGCAGGACCGTCTTTCTCAAGCTGAGGAATCATTCTTTTTCTCGGAAAGATGAACATTGGTGGGACAAAACTACCAGCAGCGCTCATGGCACACAAGAGTGTAATATTTTTTCCTCTTTCCCAACTTGTTATGGAGCCAACTCTTTTCATGCCTTTGGGAGCTAATATTTTTCCAGGATCTTGCACTGTGGAAATGCCTGTCTCGTCGCAATTATAGATATTATTAGGAGTAAATTTATATTTGTCCATTAGATCTCCTAATAGTCTGTAGAACAGTTGGACTTCTTCTTTATTGAAAGCCGTTATTCTGTTGATACTTGTAGCTTCAGGTTTCCGAACAGAGATGCTATTTCTTTTTCAAAAGCCATCTAGCCAATCGCGTCCAGCCATTTTAGCACTCTTGTCAAAATTGTGTGAAATTTTAAGCTCTTCTGCATACTGGTATGCTGCTTTCCTTATTTGAATCGCTGTGACTCCATAAAAAATAGAAGATAAGTATTTTATCCGGTCTGACAAAACCTTTTCTACATCTGCTGTGAATACAGGAAGTCGTCCGAGACGTGGTTCCGATGAATTGTTCTTCTTTAACCGCTTTTGGAGGCTTGAAAAAGGTATATTCATGGCTTTAGCAGCACTTCTCATAGACTGGCCTTGACTCATGAGAGCCTCAGCTTTTGACAGTGTTTCAGATGACCACTGAGCCTTATTTGTGGACCTGTGACGTATTTTCGGCATTTCTGGAATAGTAATTAATGAGAATTATTAGTAATTAATGAGGTATGTTACAATGATTGCGGGCAATGGGAGTCAACTCTCATTGCCCGCACTGCAGTGACTCTTATTACCCGATCGTACTAAATGTGTAAAAATTTAAAATAAAACTTTATATTGCTATTAAAATACCAGAACTGTTTTTTAAATCGAAAATTTAAGCTTAAATACACACAATAATCTACTCTAAGTATTTAAATTTTATGTATTGATGTACTTACCGCTTATTTTGTGCACACGTAAAATTACATCAAATGAGCCGGAAACTGCGAAGCGACCTTCCCTTGCAAACGATGGACGCGTACTGAACGGGCGAGCGGGGGGCTGCGAGTTGTCACTTAACGAGTCTTTATGGACGATATTCGTTTGTTTAGCTACATTCGTCTAGGAACTAGAACGCTGACCACCATTGCCCTCTGACTCTCATTGCCCGTTTTTCCCCTAATGAGGCAGTATTCAAATGATAGGGTGAAAATTCTAATGTTTTTCACAATGTGCATAGATCTGCACTATGAACTGGTTTAATGATTTCAGGCATGACTTGGATGTTTCGTTCCCATTGTTTGAATAATGCCAAATTGTTTAGTGTTTTAAATTAATTTATGTGACAGGGATATGTCACACACAAGCAATCATGTTGTTATTGTTTTCTCATTAATATTGACTCAATAAGCTATTTTTATGACTCAACTATTTGGGAGCATTGTTAGCATACTCATAAAAGTGTTTATCTTGAATGCTATTTCTTTATTACTTACACGAAAAGTTGAAGTTAGGATTAAGGTTTCATTTAAGTGATAGAGGATAATGGATATGTCATACATACAGTTGTGGGACACCAAATTTGTTTGAAATATACATTTCACTCTTATGGACTTAGTTAATTAGATTTAGTCTCATTTTTGTCTGTGTGTTTCAGTTTTTCTAGAAAACTAAATTATTTTAGTATAAGTTATGGCAATAAAATAAAATATATACCATATGTCGATTATTTCTTTTCAGTAAAGTAATATAACACAAATTGAAGGTGTGTAGTTATATAAAATACATTCTGATTACATATATTTTGTTACATATAAGACGAAAAGAATATGTTGTAACAAGATTACTATTTGATGTTAACTGTTCAGCAGGTATATTGTGTTTGTTGATAGTAAAAAATATCTGAATAAATTGATCTTATAAGATAAAGTTGTTTTTTATTTTCAATACATTTCCTCGTCAACCAAAAAGAAAATTATAGAGAAGACATTCTTTCAAAGTTAACGTTTCTTTGACATATGTTGTATAAATTCTAGAATGGTAAAGGAATTCAAAGGTACATTTTTTTTTTTTTATTACCGGCAATCCACCCGTAACAAGTGATTTGTGAAGGGACATACTTATTCTGGGTGGAAGTTTGAACTTTTTCTATAGCCAGTATGATACTTAAGTATAAATGATAACCTGCACTTAGATAATATGTGGGGTGGCATATTTGATTTTTAAATGCCACTTGCGCTTATATTATTTTTTTATGTAGATAGTATTGCACAAGATCCAGATGCAGTTGGTCCATCGTTCTACCCCACTAATGGGATATTCCCAGAGTTGTGACATATTTAAAATACAAGTACTAAATACACGTACGCCGTTTACGGCAGTAGAAACTGAGCCCAGTCTCCGCCTCGGCTTTTCGTCAGTAGAACAGTTCAGTGAGACATGTAGGTGGTGTGCTGCCTTGTGGACAGTGAGGTACAGTTTAAACACCACTCTCTCTGGGACTCTCAGCTAGCATAGACTTCTTAGTAGTGAAGTGATGTGGAAGCGCTTATTCTATCTTTAAATGGTCCGGCGGCAGCATTAAAAACCATCTGAAGATGATTGAGAAGGGTCTGGGGTAGTCCTGTATATAATATGATGTTACAGTAGTCCATACGATTTCAGATTCGGAGTATCCATCCTGATTTATTCTGCTGCCCAAGTACAGGAATTCTCTTACTTGCTAGATACTCACTTCATTTATGGCAATCTTGTTTGCTTTTATGTGTGTATTACTGTTTAATGGCCTTAGTTGCCAAAACCAAATAAATGAATTTAAAATGTGAAATTTGCTTAATTTGGACAGCCACTTAATTGGGACAAAATGCCCAAGTCCCAATTAAGCGGAATCGACTGTACTCTGCACATCTCTGGATATTCCATTATCTCATAGGTAAGAATGTTCTATCAGTTTTTACAAGACAACTCGTCTTCATTTTTTTCCGTGTATGTATACTATCTGATTCAACACATATATAACTAGCATAGCGTTCACATGTTAGAATTGATTGTATGTGTATGTGGAAATAAATTATTTCAATAAAACAATACAATAAGATGGAAAGTAAATTTATTTGCATCTAAATTAAATTACAATAAACTTGTGAGATATAAGAAGAGTATAAAAATATTATGAAACAATTTTCTGCTGCAACTTAGTGCCAAAGTTTTATTTGAAGTTAAATTTTCAGTAAACAATGAAATACTATTTTAAAAACAACCTATTTAAAATGGTTACACAATATAAAACTTAATCAACATGGTGAATTGAAAATGATAAAACATTCAGTGGTAACAAACCTATGTAATATTTCGAAAAACAAAGACTTTATTTTTATTGAAATTTAAACATATATAAATAAAAAAAGAAAAACATGAACTGCAAATGTCTTCTGTAACATTTTCAATCATAAACTAGAAAAAGTATAAGAAAATATAATAAAATTTTGTGTGTAATAAGACTGTATGAATAAATAAAATGATTGATATAATGCTGATGTGTGATGGTATTCCAGCATAACATTATTCTCCACAAAGTTAATTGTCTGCAGACATAGTACAGATGTCCTCATTCAGGGATAGCACCTGGTTAATGAAAGATGTGTCCTTCATAATCTGAGCCAGTTCTTGTATTATTTCCAGAAGTTCTCCATCTTTTTTGTTCATTTGGGCATTGCACATTGCTACCTGGTCCATAATGTGATCAGGCAACTGCAAAAATATATTATTTTTAAAGAAATTTTCTATAAGCTTTGTATGAAATTTAATAAATGATAGTATATAAAGGTATAAAAAGAAAATCAAATGAAGTAATAAAATTGCTGAAGTATATATATACCTTGCTTGAATTGAGGAACAAAGAAAATTTTTGCTTGATTCTTTGTTTCCCAGATTTGTCTTCAAAGAAGAGGGTGAACATGGGGTCTTTAGTAACTAAGGGGAAATAAATTCCTGCCAAAAGGTGTCCTTTCTGGTCTCGTACTAGCAAACTCCTGTCGATCAAGTTTTTGAAAATATTAGTAAACAATCTAAATATAGAGAATATTTTATTCTAACAGTAAATTTGAGTTACTAATGTGGAAAATAAATGGGCATCAACCTGAAGTTGTAGACTAAGTTCCTCCTCTCAGTTACATTGACAGCATTACAGAAGGGTTTCTCCACATAAACCAGAGATGTCTGATAGGTAACATTTGTACCTCGAGTCTCTCTCTCCACCCACTCAACATAACCTCCGTTATTCATGTTGAAGCTGTAGTTGTATTCCTTCTTGCAATGTGGCTCATCTGATTGTGTGAACCATCCTGTAATATAAAGATATAAACATATGGTGAAAATTTTTATTATGCTGATCTATATTGGAAGATTTTCTGTCAGATTATTACTCCGTGTACTTGGATTATTCCCTGAAGGGTTATATTTCCAATGTTTCCAGAGTAATCTGATAAAAAAAATTACAATATGTGTACCTATACACCTATTGAAATACATTCATTATGGTGGCAATATAATTTAGCATACATTTATAAGAGTTGTTAAAATAAATAAATAAAAATATTGTCTTATAGTAGATATAAGAAGGAATAGACACTCACCTGTGTGGGGATAGCAGCGATCCATCATGATAGTGATGACCCTAGCCACGTGGTAACCAGGATCACACAACATTAAGCCAGGTCTACCTTCCACTAGGATATGCATTCCAACCATCACATGCTCCTTCTCCACAGAATCTGCCATCAACTCAGGACCACCACCATCTCCCAGGTAATCCCTTATGTCGTCAATACTCTCTTCGCATGATACCAAGAATGCCGTGTGTGGTTGAGGCAAGCGACGTAACAGTTCCAGTCCTAGCCCAACACAAGTGTGCTTGAATGGGCGAATTGGGGGACGGTACGTGCGGAAAAAAGTATTCAAAGATGTTCCTTCAGAGCGTGGCCCTTGATAGGCATCCCAGAAAGCCTTGAAGTTGCTGACAGTGTCATAATCATTGTCTAAGAGAAGACGTTGTAGGATTGATTCAGTGGTACCTGCAACTTGTTCATAGGCTTCCAAAGTGGAGAAGATACGAGGCGCGCGGGGCGCTCCCCACTGGGGTAGCGGTAGTGGTAGTGCGGGGGGCCACGGCCCGGTCAAGCAGGGTAATCCATCAGAGGCTCCGCGCTCGAGTCAACTTGGCCATTCAGCACCCCAGCGACCGACGGAGGCAGCTGAGGTTCCCTCCCGCTCTGGCCGCCCTCCTGGGGGCAGCTCGCGAGCTCCTTCACCATATTCCACTACACCTTCAACTTGGGATGCACTTTGACACCCTACACTTGATCTTAGTAGCGTTTCACGCTCTGCAACAAAAACAATCATGTTTTTAAAATTCATAAATAAACAAGACCTTCATTTAGGAGAAGTTAATTCTAAATTAGTGCACAATTTCTATTTAAGAATAGCTCATTCTAAATTATTATACGGATTTTCACAGAAGTATGGATGAATTATTTTTGTTGTCTATGTACTATAGTCACGAATGTAATTTAATAATGATCACAAAATAACAAAAATTATTTATAGAAAATGACGCACATTTTTGTAACTACGCGACATTTTAATAATATAATTATTTCATACATTTATTACACTCGATCATAATTTATGTCTATATTGTCGACCATATTTTGTATCTTGTTTTACGAGAAAATAGTGTATCTATACTTTATACTTTTAGCTGGCTAGTTACAATATTTCAAACTTGTTCCCAATTACAATATTGTTGAAATGTCATTAAAAGGTACTTATACATGTCGAAGACATTATAATAACTTTCGTAAGTGTATTTACGTGTCTATATTTATTTATTATTGTGTCTTGACTTTTCATTTTTTTTGTATGTTGTGTTTTTTACGCTCTTTCTATTGTATTAATGTTTTCCCTTTCTATTGTATTATTGTAATGTTGATGAACCCAGTTGCCCTGTAAAACACCTACATATATGGGAAATGCTGAAGAATGAAGAATAATTTATTTTTCTTTGATTACATTATAACAGAAAGTTCAACAATCTGCAGTCACAATTAACATTTTGATTAAAAAGGTTTTAGTGTTATTACCATAGAGTGACGCACATCTTAATATACGGTACCTACCTACAATGTACAGTGAAGAAGTGTTATTACGTAGGCAACGATAGTAGGCTGTGGTTACTGAAGGATAATTTGTAATAAAATGCGACTACGCAAGTATTCAATTTATTTGTACGTGAAATCGGATTTCTTGTACTTTGCACTGTGTGACTGTACAATGTGTGGGTGTAATATGTAGGTACATTTGTATATCTATAACTACATTTATTATAATATTATTGCTATCGACGCTCAGCTGTTTTCGCGGAAATGCTGATGACGTCACATACATAATACCAAAGTATGGTAAGAAATGAGAGTATATATTTTACAGATGGATATTTTTCCTGTTTTCATTATGATCCAATGAGTATTATGATTATAATATAGCATGTTGGATATAGATTACATAGCAAGTTACTGCATGTGATAGTGAAAACAATGCATCTTCTGGATATACCGATATACCTATAAATCTAGAATACAGTAGTACACGGCACGTCGCGACGCCACGTGAGTCATTTAGGTCGATAAAGGTTCAATGCTATAAACAAATAATAGCTACAGTTTACAGTTTCATAGTATTGTGTAACAAACAATCAACCTTTACCAATTCTATTTAAATTTTGTTGTAGGGCGAGGGGTATACAACAATTGTATTGAAAATCAATTATATTATTATCTTTTACGAAAAATCTCATAGCCATTTTATTTTCCTAACAACAATAGGATCTGTAAAGCCTAAATAATGGGAAGCGTTGAAAACAAAAATAAGCCGCGATATTATTGAACTGTGTACATTGTAATGTGTAATACCTACATGGTATTTACAATATGGAGTGTTACACCAAGCTTTTTTATTTATATTTCAGTAATATAAGATACATTAAATAGGTATGCTTCCGGAGTTAACATTTATAATATTATCGATCAGTCTATATTAAAATATTTCTTTATCTGAATAAGTACATAAAATCAAACAATAAATATTCAGGTCAAAATAATTTCTCTTACGAACATAATAACGCAATACGATTTGAACAACATTCAAAAAGACAATACCGTTATAATAAATGTAAATATAGTAAAGCAGCAATATAATAAATTAAATAACACATAAATAATTCATATATTAATGATAATAAAGAAATATTCCTCACCCATACAATGGCCAAGAGCCAAATTAAAAAAATATATTCCTCTTTTCTACGTAGCGCTCTTCCTATGCGCGCTTACCGGGCAGCGTACCAACACAAACTATCGGACTGCGCTTTGCGAGTGTTCCGTTTTGAAGGTCTTTATGGATTCATCCCCACCCCCGCGTCTCGCGGCCACGTGACTCTCAATTAGAGCAATAAGCCCCATACTTTGTTATTATTATTATTATTACAATCGTATAAGTAGGTACCTATCATTATCATTATGGTAAATGTATTCACCTACACATACAGCTCCATACATACCTATAGGTGCGACATATTATTTGGTATAGGTACTTATGTGCGTAGATATTTTCTTTGGAAAATAATAACAGCGAAGAAATGCCTAAATAGTCAATTAACTGTATACCTATATATAGGTATTACAATTATTAGTTTTAACATGATCACATAATTATTATATTGCGCTATTGTTTGTTGAATGTTTCATTATTTATTTCATATAAGTTTTATCTTACTATTGTTAAGTTTTATATACTTTTTATTGTTTCTTGTATCATTGGTGACAGTACAAATGCTTTGATAATTCGTGGGACCTTCACTGGTTTCTATTGTATTGATTTATATTATTATCCTTTCATGTAGGTAGATATTGCTATAACTTTGTCCTGTAAAATTTGTAAAATATAATATTTCAAGGCTACAAAGTAAGCATTGTAACTACTAACTACATAGATAAACTTATTTTTTGGATCAACTAATGAATTTCTAGCCTACATTATACCTACGTACCTACAATTTATATAACATAAATTTAATGGCATATGTAGGTATAAATTTATTACAAATCTAGTTTGCCAATGTAATATGGCCTTAAAAATAAGATTGAATCGTAATTGATTGGTGAGATAATTATTGTATGAAATGGTAAGTACATTTTTATTATGTATGTATGCATATATAAGACCGCTTCCTGTAACTAGTTATGTAGGTACCACTTCATTTTGCTAGGTTTATTTTATGTTTTCCACTGCAAATCATTATAGATAATAATTATTACCTATCAGATTTTTATTTAATCTGTACAACAAGCCATAATCCCTGAAAATAAAAATAAAAAAAATACTATAATCCTCCTTACATTTTCACATTTGTTTTAAATAATATTTTGAAGTATATTGGCGCCTTTGAGTACTGCAACATTGCGGACGCTGTACTGTATTCTATCCTAGAATATTTGGACCCATTTACCATTTACATAAAAATTAAAGCGTTGATTCCAAATAATTATCAAAAGTTATTCGTTAAGTTTTTAGGATTGTGCGGGACAGGAGCCGACTCAGCTCGCCGCAGGCCACAAGTAGACTGTAACTCCGGATGGTAGGAGTCGGGGGTGAGTGGTGGTTTGCTAGTTCGCAACACAGAACCACGTCGATGCCTGTATGTCTCACTTAACTGCAGAAGGCAGCTATATCCGGGTGCGTAGGTAGTAGGTCGGCCCAGCCGCCGTAACCCGCAACAACACGTCGGAGACTCCCTTGTTCGTCGACCTGGGGATGTTTACTTCCACCGGGCACGACTTCGCCGTAACACCTAGGCGCAGCTAACCTGTGTTCTCGCAAGCACTCACTACCGGGCAATGATCCCAATAGCACAGACTATCTAGAGAACACAAGAAGCCACACGGCGGCGTAGTGACGAAGAAGTACTCGGCTCACGGTAACCACCTCAGTGCCAATTCACTTGGAAGCCCGTCGGTGCAGAAGCAGGCGTAGGACAGCTGAAGCCAGAAGATCAATCCAAAGTCACGGTTGAGAGCGGTGGTCAGCGATGGTGGTCCAAAATCCAAGTGAGAGCAGGCAGAGGTAGTCAGGCGATCAAATGAAACAAACTGTGTCGAGGTTGAACGTAGAGTGATTTTATTTACAAAATGCATGTGTTTATTAAGCGGTCGATCCCCGCCGGCCGCACCCCAGCCGACAATGGCTGGGAGTGGGGCGCGAGCGGTTATCGACCGACGTAAGTAACTCCCCACCCCTGCGCGGCCGCATCACACACATGACGGCCGCCACACGGTGAGGAGCTCTCACTATCAACATGATAATACAAACAAACTATGACAACGCACACCGCGCGAGTAGGCATACCGGCATGATAGCTTTATTGTGCCTACGTCGCGCGGAGCTGTGTCTTACAATATGATATGATATAATTACAGGTACAACACATTAGAAAATAGATATGAACACATATATAATCAACATAGGGAGAGTGATCTGTGCGATACACTCCCCCCCCGTGAGGCTACGCCTTACTCCTCTTCATCGCACGTTACTCGCCACAAGCGGGTTGCTGGTCTGATCATGGTGTTCGTGGCCGTCTTCACTACGGCCGATCGCACTTGGCCGTCTCTCGCCGGGTGCACCTGCGTGATTCTCCCTTTTGGCCAGGTACCGCGGGGCTGCGCAGGATCTGCGACAATTACTATGTCGCCTTTCTTCAATGGTTGTACCGGGCCAAACCACTTCTGTCGTCTGGATAATGTTGGTGCATATTCTCGCACCCATCTCTTCCAAAATAGGTTGGTCAGCTGTTGGGCGAGACGCCATTGCTTCCTCACGCTGTTCTCGTTCTCATCCACTGGGTAGTTGGTGAGCTCGGGGCGTTGACTCTTAGCCCCGAGCAAGAAGTGATTCGGCGTCAATGGCTCTCCGTCCCTGGGGTCTACACTGATGTGAGTCAGTGGGCGGCTGTTTACCAGGTACTCAGCCTCGGCCATCGCTGTGGCCAAGGTTTCATCTTTAAGGGCCTTGCCCTTCAGTGTGGCGCTGAGGGCCACCTTCACACTGCGGATCAGCCTTTCCCAGGCCCCCCCCATGTGGGGGGACGCTGGCGGGTTGAACTTCCATTCAATCCTGTTGCTGAGGAGCTCTTCTTTGACTCGCTCATGCTGCCGCAGCTCTCGGACGGCACCATGGAAGTTGGTGCCATTGTCCGAATACATCATTTTTGGCTGACCTCTTCGGGCCGCCATCCGTCTTAGGGCCATAATGAACGAATCGGCTGCCAAGCTCTGCGCAATCTCCAGATGAACTGCCCTTGTGGTTAGGCATGTGAAGAGGCAGCCGTAGCGTTTCTCGCGCCTTCGCCCTATTATAACTTCAAACGGCCCAAAGAAGTCAACGCCACACATGGTGAATGGTGGCTTGTGATGAGCCAGGCGTGCAGCAGGTAATGGGGCCATCTGCGGTGGGTGCGCCTTGGCCGCCTTCAGACGGCATACTTGGCACCTTGCTGCTACTGCTCGGGCTGCTCCACGCACTTTGAGTATTTCGTGCCTAGCCCGAGCCTCTGCTATCGTCTTCTCCGACCCCGCATGTCCTGCTGCCTCGTGGATCTTCTGCAGCAGGAGACGGGTGTATCTTTCTCTCCCGTCCAGGATCGGAGGTTCGGGCGTGAAACCTTCCACGCCCTCGAGGTTTTGCAGCCTCGATTGGGATACCAGGATCCCATCCTCGCGTAGTTTCGGCGAGTAGTGCCTTAGCTTGCTGTTCTTACTCCCATCGACTCTTCTCGCCAAGGCAGCTATTTCTTCGCCAAAGGCAACTCGTTGCGATTGCCGCAGCCAGAGATCTTCCGCTGCTCGCAGCTCCGTCACTTGTAGCGAGGCATCTCTACACCCCCGGCGTCGGCATCTCTCCACAAATCGTTTCACCCACGCCGTGGTTCTTATCAGCCGCTCCCACGATGAGAAACGTGCTGGATCTGGCAGTGCACCGGAGCGTTCCTCCACTATCGCCCCTGCGAAGGCCACTCGTAACTCTGGGCCGGGGGTGCTGATGATTTTGTCCTCCGGCCATTCACTTCTCTCTTGCGTCAGGAACGCTGGTCCGGAGAACCATAACGCCTCAGGGCGCAGATCTTCAGCCTTAACACTCCTCGTCCCGACGTCTGCTGGATTCTGCCTCGTGGGGACCCATCTCCATTCGCACCCCTGGGTGAGCTCGTCGATTTCTCCCAGGCGGTTGCATACGAATGTTACGTATGAGCGGGGGTCCCCTTTTATCCAGGACAAGACCGTAGTGGAGTCTGTCCACAGGACGGTTCTTTCTACCCGTCCCCTCATTTCTTTCAGGATCGTCTGCTGCAGGCGGGCGCCTATAAGAGCAGCTTGCAATTCTAGCCGCGGCACCGTTAGTGGCTTTAACGGTGCCACCTTCGTCTTACTGGCAACAAAATGGGCGCGGTCACCCTCCTTCAGGTATGCGACCGCGCAACACGCTTCTTCGGAGGCGTCGCAAAAGACGTGCAGCTCCGCCTTGCTGTCCTTCTTGGAGCGGCAGGGGCGCCTTATGTTGATCGGCCCCTGCCTCAGCGTTTGCAACCACTCCCGCCAAATGCTAGCGTGTTCAGGCGCGACTCTCTCGTCCCACGCCACGCCGCTTCTCCACACGTCCTGCAATAGGACCTTGGTCCTTATGACCAGGCAGGCAATCAGCCCCAGCGGATCGAAGACCTGCATAGCGGCGCTCAGCAGCTGCCTCTTCGTCGGCCACTCGTACACCTCAGCCGACTCGCTGAGCCCGTATGTGAAGACGTCTTCGCTGGGGCTCCACCGGATCCCGAGGATCTTCTCATCTTGGCTGATGATATCCCGGCTGGCGCTGTTCACTCCGAACTTGATGACCTCGGGCCGGTTCGTCGCCCAGTTTGTAAGCTCCATTTTCCCGGTCTCCAACACGCGGGTGACGTCTTGTACCAGAGTTTCGGCTTCCTCCTCTGTGTCGACCGAATCGAGGTAGTCGTCCATGTAAAACCGGGATTTAATCGCCTCTGCCGCGTGTGGAAACCGGCCGGCATTCTCTTCGGCGATCCGATTTCTAATGTACTGGGCGCTAGCTGGAGAACATCTCGCCCCGAACATCATTCTTCTTAACTTATAGGTTCCAACTTGTCCGCTGTCGTCGCGCCAAAGGAACATCTGCGCCTCCTGGTCCTCCTCCGTTATACGGATTCGGAGGAACATCTCCTTTACATCAGCGGCGAGGGCGATCCTACCCTCGCGGAACCTTAAGATGTTCCCCAGCAACGAAGACAGCAGATCTGGCCCCGGCAGCAGCTTGTCATTGAGGGATGTCCCCCTGAATGTACTGGCCGCGTCAAAGACGACGCGCAGCTTCCCCGGCTTGTTGGGGTTAATCACCGCAAAATGCGGCAAGTACCACCGTCGTGGGTGGCGTGGTACCTCTTCTGTTACGCGTGATGCGTAACCCTTCTGGAGCAAGTCGTTTATCTTGCCGGTGTAGGCGACCCTTAACCCTGGGTCCCTCGCAAACTTCTTCTCCAGGGCCGCCAATCTGTTAAGCGCGCCCTGCTTGTTATCTGGCAGCACTATGTCCTCCGTTTTCCAGAGGAGGCCGGTTTCCCACACGCCGTCACTACATTGGCGTGTGGTTTCTTCCATCAAGCTGACTGCTCTTCTTTCGTCGGCGGGCACTCTGCTGCAGGCGGTGACCCCCAAAGAGTCCACTGCGAAATGTCCACGGACCAGCTCTTCTAGGGGGTCCCGTATCAGGAGGGTTCGTAGGTTACCTTTTGGAACCCCTCCGTGTGTCGTCCACCCCAAGGCGGTGAGTGACATTATTATTCTGTCACCCTCTTTTTCGTCGACGGTCCTACTGACGATGATGGATGCGTTGTCTTGCCCTATTAATATTTTGGGCTTGACCTGGATTATTCTCTCTTGGTACACATCGTCGCGGTGGCGGGCCATCGGTTGCACCGGCAGCTCAATGGCTGTCACGGTACGTGCCCTAATTGCGTGACACTTCCTGTCATCGCCCTGGAGGTGCAGCTTGACCTTGCGGGACTCCTTATCAACTGCCCGCATGCCGTTCACCCCGTGGATGACGAGCCCTGTCTTCTTCCCGCGGATTCCTATCGCGCTTGCGAGGGCGTCGTCTAGCAGCGTCACCGTGGCCCCTTCATCCAGCAGGGCGTGGGTGTCTATTGCGCCGGTGGGGCCTACCACCGTCACGGGTAGCACCTTCAGCAGGACACCGGGGTTATCCCATGTGTTGGTCACGACCGCTTCGGGTCGTGGCCGATGTAGGCTGGCGTGGTGTGCACTATCACATTCTTCGACCCCGCAACGGCGGGCCATACATCTGAAGGGGTCCCCATGCCGGGGACCGAGGCACACTACGCACACATTCCTCTCACGCACCATCCTCCACTTATCGTCATACGCGAGCGACACATAACCCGAACATGCCGCGAGGGCATGGGGCCCTCCGCAGAGGGCGCAGCGAACTTCACTATTGCCGCCTCGGCCACTATTGTTGCCACGGTTATTGTTGCTCCGTCCATCTTGTGGATCTGTGCCACTGTTGCAACCACTAACATTGTTATTACCACTTGCAATGTTATTAACACTTGAACTGTTTGTACCACTTGAAACGTTTGTACCACTGTAACTATTGTTACCACTTGAACTGTTACTAGCACATGAACTGTTATAACCACTGACACTGTTGCGGTTCTTCTTACGGTTCTTCTTTGCACTGCCGCCGTTCCCGCCGCTACCGTCGTTCGATCCGCTGTTGCGGTCGTTGTACTCCATACACGCGTAAACCTTTGCACTTTTCTTCGCTGGTTCCCTTTTCTCGTATCTCTGCAATCTTGTTTCCCCGCTAACCTCTCGCAGGGTTATGGTGTAGGTAGACAGCCATGATAGGAACTGTTGTACCGTCACCTCTGCTCCAACTGGCCTCTTGAAGGTCACTAAGTGGTCGACCCAGCCATCTCGTATGTGATACGGGAACTTTGCGGCGACTTCCTCGAAGATGTCTTTCCTTAACGCGAAGTAATTCGGGTCAACGTGCGACAGCGTCTCGACGGCGGCGGAGATATGATCATGTGCCCTCATCAGCTCGTTTGAGGACGGGTGTGCACTCAGCGGTCTCATCTCACTAAGTTTCCTCCGCATCGCGGCTTCAACTTCACTAGGTCGAGCGTACCTCGCCTCGAGGTCCTCGACAACTCGTGCCACGACGCCTGGGTAGAAGAACTGCATTTTCGCGCAGACCGCCTTCCACGCATCTCCTTTCAGCTTGCTCGTGAGGCGGTGAAAGTTCTCTGTCTCAGCTATGCGGTATCTTGATGTGGTGTAGTCGAACAGGTTCTTAAAAGCCGGCCACTCGATTATATCCCCACTAAAGGTCGGCAGGTCACACGAACTAGGCACCGACCCCCCTTGCATTCCTTCGCGGCGAACCCACTCATTCGTATAGCCGAGTGGGTCTGTGTTGCTTCCTCCGTAGGGGCTAGCGGGATGTTGGTTGGTGGCGGCGGCTGGACTACGCTGCTGTGGTGTGCCGTGGTAGGCGACATCGTAGCTCCACTTGCTCGCCGCAGGTGGCTGTGTAGCTGGAGGGACACCCCATCCTGCGGGTGTGGCATGCTGCAATGGCTGCTGTCGCGGTAGCTGCATGCCCGGTTGGTTACCCCAAACGGCGGAGGTAACCTGCTGCGACGTCTGCATCTGCGGCGGCTGCTGGGAGGATGGCACAGGCTCCCATCTGGCGGCGGCCGCAGGCTGTGTCGTCTGTGTAGCCGGATGATCACCCCATCCGGCTGTAGCCGCAGGCTGTGGCGGCTGCGGTATCTGCTGCGCTGGCTGCTGGGCGGCCGGGGTATGGTCCCATCCGGCGGCCGCTGCTGCTGCTGGCTGCGATGTCTGCACGGCCGGAGGCGCCATCCATCCGGCGGTAGCTGCAGACTGCTGTGCTGGCTGCGATGTCTGCACGGCCGGAGGCACCATCCATCCGGCAACTGCTGACTGCTGCGTTGACTGCTGGGCGGCCGGGGTAAGATCCCATCCGGCGGCCGCTGCATGCTGTGGCGGCTGTGGATGACCCGGCTGGTCACCATCCGCCTCTTGCACGGAGGCCGTAGCGCCGGCCGTCGTGCTGCTGGTTGATGCTGCAGCTAGTTGTTGGCGTAGCTCCGCCAACTCACGAGATTGATCCGCTATCTGGCGCCGCATCTGCTTCATGGTCTCATCTGTAGCGGTGTCGGTAGACGTGTCAGAAGCGTCATCTTGTAGCTCAGCATCGGGCGCGTTCTTTCCAGAACGCAGGGACATCGACATCTTTGGCAGGTCCGTGTGCGATCCGGCTGTCGAAGGACCAACTTGTGCGGGACAGGAGCCGACTCAGCTCGCCGCAGGCCACAAGTAGACTGTAACTCCGGATGGTAGGAGTCGGGGGTGAGTGGTGGTTTGCTAGTTCGCAACACAGAACCACGTCGATGCCTGTATGTCTCACTTAACTGCAGAAGGCAGCTATATCCGGGTGCGTAGGTAGTAGGTCGGCCCAGCCGCCGTAACCCGCAACAACACGTCGGAGACTCCCTTGTTCGTCGACCTGGGGATGTTTACTTCCACCGGGCACGACTTCGCCGTAACACCTAGGCGCAGCTAACCTGTGTTCTCGCAAGCACTCACTACCGGGCAATGATCCCAATAGCACAGACTATCTAGAGAACACAAGAAGCCACACGGCGGCGTAGTGACGAAGAAGTACTCGGCTCACGGTAACCACCTCAGTGCCAATTCACTTGGAAGCCCGTCGGTGCAGAAGCAGGCGTAGGACAGCTGAAGCCAGAAGATCAATCCAAAGTCACGGTTGAGAGCGGTGGTCAGCGATGGTGGTCCAAAATCCAAGTGAGAGCAGGCAGAGGTAGTCAGGCGATCAAATGAAACAAACTGTGTCGAGGTTGAACGTAGAGTGATTTTATTTACAAAATGCATGTGTTTATTAAGCGGTCGATCCCCGCCGGCCGCACCCCAGCCGACAATGGCTGGGAGTGGGGCGCGAGCGGTTATCGACCGACGTAAGTAACTCCCCACCCCTGCGCGGCCGCATCACACACATGACGGCCGCCACACGGTGAGGAGCTCTCACTATCAACATGATAATACAAACAAACTATGACAACGCACACCGCGCGAGTAGGCATACCGGCATGATAGCTTTATTGTGCCTACGTCGCGCGGAGCTGTGTCTTACAATATGATATGATATAATTACAGGTACAACACATTAGAAAATAGATATGAACACATATATAATCAACATAGGGAGAGTGATCTGTGCGATACAAGGATCTTTTGATTTTGAATTTCACCTATCATTATTGACGAATCAGGTTGATATATTATGAATTTGACGATCATAATTTTGTTATAGAAAATTTCAATGACATGGTGATGTCAGGTAAGAGGATTATGACATGGATCAGTAGATCTAACCTACTATAATAATTATGAACCATAAATATATTAAAGACTCGAGATAAGTAGGTATCAACACAATTTAGAAATTGCGATGAACATATAATTTGATAGGTTTATAGCTTTGTTATTATTACCTACATAATTTATATTTGTTTTTATTAACCTCTAATTCAATCAAGATGGAAACACTTATTGACTTTTTATTTCCTTTAGGTAATTATCTGAAGCCATTTTTTAAAATATGAATTTGGATTCGAAATAATTCCAAATACACACATATAAATGTACCTTCAATGTATGTAATGTTTGCTAGTGTCGTACTGGTGGGGTAAATTGCCAGTAAGTGGAATCAACCCGGGTGTCCTGATTAAATATAATACTTTTTAAGATTATTTATTTATTGTAGGGCATGCATTGCATAATTGCTTCTAGAAAGCAGACTGTTGGTCATTACTACAATAAAAATAGATAAATTCAATTTACTTCCATACTTTGTAGAACACAGAATATACTAATCATTCATCATTCCTAGAACATTCCGGGTAAGGTAAGTAATTTCATGAAAACGCCACGAAAATAAACCTAATAGTGGTTCTAAGAATTTCAGTCTGCGAAGGCTCGTGACGTAATATTTTAAGTGTCATAATTATTCACAATACCGATGAGTCATACGTACAAATTTATTTTTACGTTCAGTGGGATTCATTCGCATAGGCAATAAAATTGATTTAATTTTATTTATTTCGTAAAACCCTTGTTTATTCATTATAAATAATTTGAAAAAGTTATTGTTTATTGTTTATTGTAAATCATTCCCCATAGGCCCCTTACAGGACACTTGGGTTCATCATAATTACACAGGATAAAAAGAATACATGAAAGAATACAAAGTAGTAAGGCATCAAAATCGAGACAAAACAATGAAAATTGAGTAAAAAAGTTGCCGAACATATAAATTTGAACATAAATAATAATTATATAATGTGAATAAAAATAATAATAATAATGCATTTTTCAGTACTAGAAGGATGTAAAGAGTCCCCTTAGTACCACGTCTTTAGTACAATATTTGATTTTTTAACAAAAGAAACAGAGAGGAAGGACGAATGACACACATTACACTCAACAATATTATGTTATAATATATTTTTCAACACTAGCAGGATGTAAAGAGTCCCCCTAGTGTCATGTCCAAAGTACAATATTTATTTAATTATTTATCAGATAAATCACAAGAACAAAAGTCAACGATGAGTCATACACATGATATAAAGGCTGGCAAGCTATAAATTATGAGTCAGTCGGTTTGATAGCCAATATCTCTTCGATAGTATAAAAGGCGTTGCCAACAAGATACTTTTTAATCTCTCGCCTGAAGGACAGAATATCCAGTGTTTTGAATTTTTTTGGTAGGTTGTTATAAAGTCGAACGCTCACACAGATAAAACTCTTGGACACTTTAGTTAACCTGTGTTCAGGAAGGCGTATTAACTCTTTCGTTCTTATGTTGTAGTCATGGTAGTCAGAGTTAAAAGGTGTTTTGTCAATATTTTTATGTGCATACAACAAGCATTCAAGAGCAAATGCACATGGAACTGTTAATATACCCTGTTCTTTGAACGCAGTTCTGCAAGAATCTCTAGGATACATACCGAGTAGTGTTCGAAGTGCCCTTTTTTGTAGAATAAACACTCTACCTGATTCTGCGCCCATTCCCCAACACAAAATCCCATAACACATAATGGAATGAAAATATGAATAGTAGACAGATTTAGCTGTGTCCTTTCCACATATGTCTTTTATTTTTTTTATGGCATATATTGCACTATTTAACTTTTTGCATAATTGTTCAATATGTTTATCCCATTTCAAACCTTCATCCAAAACTACTCCCAAAAATTTACTTTCAACAACCTTCTCTATACCTTTCTCAGAGAGAGCACTGGTAAATGGATCTAAGTTGTCTGGTCCACCAAGAGAGAAACTCATAGCACTCGTTTTTGTCATATTTAGGACTAAAGAGTTATCATCAAACCATTTTTTTAGTAATGTTAGTGTTTCTAGAGCATTATTTATGTTTTCTGAATTATTTTTTTTACCTTTGAGAATCAGTGAGGTATCGTCAGCAAACATTACAATCTCAGAATTTGGGTTAGTACAATTTGGGAGGTCATTTATATAAATAAGAAATAAAAGCGGTCCAAGCACGGATCCCTGTGGAACACCACTACTTATTTTAACAGTCTGTGATTTTGCATTATTAACTTCAACATACTGCTGTCTATTTTTTAAATACGATTGAAAGAATCTGTTTTCCATATCAATAATTCCATAGCATTTTAATTTTTCGAGTAATATATCATGATCGACACAATCAAATGCTTTCGATAGATCACAAAAAACACCACAAGTTGATTCTTTCTTATCAAGGGCATCTAAAATGGTTTTAAGCAGTGAGGCTATTCCATCAGAGGTGC